>CATLJY010000344.1:0-63477 GCA_949987705.1 Thereva unica | reverse complement strand
GATCGCAATTACCCTTCTACCGGGACAACAAGCAGGCCTACCCAGCCACCGCTTTGCTTTTATTTCTGAAGCCACTAAAGGGCCAAGGCAAGTAGAGCCGGAGTGGTATTGGGGGCAAACTGAGCACACCTGACTCAGCTTTAGTGAACTCCTTCCGATCAGACTGAAGGCAGCACTGTGGTAGGGAATCCGGGAAGCTTGAAAGTCGAGTATAAGCGGCAAGCCACTAGGAAGGCTGCTGAGCTTGCCCCTACAAATAATATGAGGTAAAGGGGAGTAGTACAATATGTCGAACTAATCGCGGAAACGCGGAATTATGAAATTATTATTTCTGAAGAATTGCGACTCGTATAGTATATCATTAAACAGTCGCAGAAGCCTATCCTCACGGTAGCCAAGTTTCGACAGGAGTCCATGGGTTTTACCAACAATGAAACTTATGTGATCGCAGCAGATCATGCAAGTTGTCAATACCACACCAAGATTTCTCGCTTTATCAACGCAAACAAACAAGAGGAACCGAGTTTAACGCTATAGCAGAGAGGTCAGGACGAACAATATCAGAGTGAGGGAAACAAATACACTACTTGATCTCTTGGTACAGGGAGATAAAGCTGCACATCATCTCCATACATATGAATCTTAGATTATTTTACTACTAAGGGAAGATTGTTAATAAAAATACTGAATAAGAGCGGTCCAAGAATGGAGCCTTGGGGGACGCCAGCGTGGAGTAGGGCATTTGAGGAACTAGAGCCACCTAGTTGAACCTTTGAGAGCGCGAAGATAGGAAACTTTGCAGTCTAAGAGCAGAAAGAGAAAACTGTGCTTGTGAGGCCAGTTTTCGCAGAAGCAGGGCGTGATTACATTTACATTTACATTTATTTAAAACATAATTGTACACAAGATTATAATCTTAAGTTTGTACATAAAAGAGCAAATACAATCCATATACATCTATAACTTAAATAATAAAAATATAATAAAAATAAAATAAAAACATATAAGAAATTAGATTACTTAAGAGGTTAGATTACGTAATGTATAAAAGAAAGAAGAGGAATGTTGAAATAGAAAGAACAAAATAGAAAAGAAAAAAAGAGAAAGTGATACTCGTGCTTCAATACGTACTGCCAGAAATGAATTCAAAAAGACGTCTTTTGAAAATACCCACTGATTCGATTCGTTGTATCTCGACAGGAATAGAGTTCCACAATTTAGCTGCGTGAACAAAGAAAGAGCGTTGCCCACAAAGATGCCGAAAACGGGGGATGATAACGTTATTGTTTCTGCTGGATTGTGAAAGCTGGATAAACTCGTTTAGATAGGAGGGTTTTCGGTTGTTGATGATGCTATGGTAGTAGCACAAGACCCTAAAATCTCGGTAGTCACCTAAGGAACATCCTAAAATTGAGTGCCGGTAAGGCGAAATGTGGTCAAACCTGCGAAGGCCATGAATGAAACGTGTGCAGTCGTTGAAGGCTACTTCTAACTTACGGTTGCAGGATGAGTCTAACGAAGGGAAGACACTGAGGCCATGCATCATGTGCGGCAAGAGTATAGCTTTGACTAGCTTCATGCGAACATCTTGTGACAGAAGACTGCTATGAATACGAAGCCGCCTTAGAATACAATATACTTTGGCCAAAATAAAGCTAATGTGGTCACAACACGTCATGTTTCTGTTTAAGGCAATGCCGAAATTTTTGACCCGGTTGACGCAGGGAACAGGAGTCCCATTTAAGGAAATTTGAGGGAGGTCGGTTGTTGACACGTTAGAATTGCAGAAGATAATGCATTGAGATTTAGTCGGGTTAAGTTTTAGTGAATTTAAGGAGGACCAATGAGTTACGTTGTGCAAATCTTCTGAGAGATTATTTATGCACTGCCCACTTGATTTTTAGTATCACTAA
Organism: Thereva unica; assembly: GCA_949987705.1. NCBI lineage: Eukaryota > Metazoa > Arthropoda > Insecta > Diptera > Therevidae > Thereva > Thereva unica. The sequence continues at coordinate 61,564 of CATLJY010000344.1, read as the reverse complement.
CATAGAGTTGTACATCGTCAGCATACATATGAACATAAGAATGCTTTACTATTAATGGAAGATCATTTATATATATACTAAACAGTAGAGGGCCCAAGATAGATCCTTGGGGAACGCCAGCAAAAAGCGCGGCAGGGGAGGAAAATAAATGGGAAATCTTCACCTGTTGTGTACGACCAGTTAAAAAGCTATATATGAGCGTTAGAGCAGAAGAGGAAAGACCAAATTGCGTACTAAGTTTACGTAAAAGGACAGAGTGATTGACGTTATCAAAAGCTTTGGAGAAGTCTAGCAAGAGTAGACAGCATAGATTGTTTGCATCAAGAGAATATCGTATGTCAGTCGTGATTTTTAGTAGAGCAGTGTCACAGCTATGGTGTTTCCGAAAGCCAGATTGATATGGATTAACAAGCATATGGAGCTCGCAGTAAGCAATCATTTGCATTGCAATTAATTTCTCAAGACCTTTAGCCAGAAATGGTAGGATGCTAATTGGACGAAAATCCGAGGGGCTACTAGGATTGGGACACTTGGCAATAGGGATTATCAGAGCATGTTTCCAAGCAGTAGGGAATTTCGACATAGTGAGACAAGCATTGAAAATATGTACAATAACAGATAATAATAACGGGAGAAGTATTTTTAAAAATTTGGGTGAAATATTATCAGTTCCAGTGGCCTCAGACTTGATGGAGTTAATGGCTGAGCTCACTTCAATCGCGTCTACACAGCGAAAGCTGAACCCATCAATAGTTGGGTCTGGCATATGGGGAAGAGTATCTATATTGCAAGAAGAGAAATGAGTATTAAGAGTTTCAGGGTCACAGTTGGCGTATACTTGCGAATCATCTTTATTACTGCAGACGCTCAAGTTACGCAGGTTCTTCCAGAAAGTTCGAGTTGGAAGTGACGGATCTAGTTTACGAGCATAAAAATTACGTTTGGCTTCCCTGATTTTCGCAACGACTAGATTACGAGCTCGATTATATGATTTTCTAGTATTTTCACTTCTAAATTTCAAAAAACGATGATATAGATACTCTCTTTCGGCAATAAGTGACTTTATTTCAGAGCTGAACCACGGTTTAGACTTATCACTCAGATATTTAGTGCGCAGGGGAACAAATTCATCATATAGCTGCACGACATACTCCTCGAGGATTGCAATTTTAACATCTACGTCTTCTGCCACAAAAATATTATCCCAGGGAAGCAATTGACAGTGTTCCAGGAGACGATTACGGTTAAGATTATTAAAATCACGATATGCTATAGTTTTCCTGGTAACTGCGTCAACCCGAAAATTGTAGCTAGCAAATAAGATGTCGTGGTCCAAATAGCTTGGAGGTGATATTTGATTTTGAAATAGAATCATACTGGGCTCGGAGCAAAGGAAGACATCGAGTAGCGAAGGGTTCGTCGCGTTAAAGTAAGTTGGCAGGGCATAAGGAGCATTAGGCAGCAAATGTGACGTTTATGAAGGGAGTTGCGAATATCAGTCGTGAAACTGTGAATATTTTTATGTTAAATACAAAGTTGCGCAGTTTTGTTCATTCGTGTATGGGCCCCTTTAGATTATATTGTTATGTCTGAAAGACGACACGAAACGCAGCCCACCCAATTGTCTCTCAGTGAAAACTAGCTGCCTACTTTGGAACAATTGCACGCACAGTAAGCGGGTGTGTGTCTGTGTCCAGCTTAAGCGCCCTCCGCTAGTGTAGGGCACTCAAGACCACAACCGAAGATGCAATCTGCGTGACTGCTGGGATGATCTCCATAGGGCGAGAGAATATATGCTTGCCAATTTCGCAGAGTATGTTAGTGCAGCCTAAAACAGTACGGCAGTAGATTGTGCGCTGCGAGTCCTTAACAGAATGGCAGGAGAAGACGAGTCTGCTAAGGGTCGGTGGACCCATGGATTTATCTCGAACATGGAGAGATGGAGTGACGACCTCACGCAGATTCAGAGTGGACATGGAGGGTATAGGAAATGTTTCGATCGTTTCGGCACGATGAATCACCGCTCTACCCGACATGCTCAGGAGTCCAGAACAAAGAGCACATTTTCTTTAACTGCTTAAGATTCGCCGATTGCAGGACGGAATTGGAATAAATGGCCGAGGCCCCACTATCGCCGGATAACATTCTAAGACAGATGATAGGGTATGAGGATCAACGATATGAACGGCACACACGAGGCCGAACAAGCCGAAAGATATAGCTAAAGGCAAAGAAACACCAGGAGTACTAGAAGCTAAATAAATAATGATCGTGGGGATAGCATGAGCTTTCAGCCTCCATAGAAAAACAGGGTGATTTCCAAAATGCATCACTGCGGTATCACTGCAGAATTCACCAATTTGAAGGCTGTAGCTGGATTCTACAGTGATACCGGAGTGATGTAATTTGGAACTCACCCATAGCTTTGATTCAAAGTGATCTTTCGGTATCTAATGTCACTCCTTAGAGACTCGCATAGTTTCATTTCAACACCTTCTTCCTTTGAGAAATTTAATTAAAGCATTTTTCATTTATCATTCTCACCTGAGTTCAAAGTCAACTCTTTAGTTTCTATTTATCCAATGGCAGCTAATTTTCCAATCGATATAAAAGGATATCCCCTAAACAAAACCCGCTCGGTTTGTATATTTGTTATAATCACTGCAGTCGTGGCCATTCGTTTAGAGTCAATTGCTGAAAATTGCTTTGATATTGATGGCGTTTCTGCACTCCTGGATCCGCACACGAGGCGTATTTGTCCGGAACTTGCTGCATATTATCGCGGCGGTGCATCACAAGAGCTCCCACGAACGAGCCCGAATCCAACGATAGAATTCCGCGTGATTTGCAGCTAAAGGCCCGATCCTCGTGCATATTCGATTAAGCACCGAATGGAAGGCTTAAATTGAGTGTGTGTGTTCAGGTGCAGATAGGGGCTTACAATTAAGCGGCAGGTATCGTGCTACTCTGGATGGCTACCATTTATATTTCCCAATTCAACTGATTTCGAGTGTTTTTCGAAAACCAAAATTCTCGAAATTGAAACGCAAACACGGCAAGGTTTTGCAGCTGAAGTGGATTAATTGAGTGAATATGTGAATGGTGGAGGACTCGTCCTGTATGTCCTGCAGCCTGGGAACAAAACTAATGACATTTCATTTTCAGCTAAATAAGGAAGTACAGGCACATCTCTCTAATGGGACAACCAATGGATGACTAGAACGGGGGCGAAGTGCTGCCTTAGTTCTATTCATGAAATAGGAACTGGACCACGTCCTTTTATTAATTTTCAGCCCCGGAGCATTTTTAATTCATTTAAATCGCACCAGACTACGACGACGACGACGGTGAAAATGATTATGGAAAAGATGAAAATTAAATCTAATTTTTATGCTTCCTTCTGCTTTTAGCTTTTTCACTTTTAATTCTTTTCCTTGTACGTTTTTCCTTCTGTGTTATTTTTTTCCTTGTAAAAAGGACGATGACTTGAGAGACAAAGGATATTTAATGGATTCTGAAAGATGTTCGCGAAAGCACGCTCGCATTCAAGACATTCGTATAAAGCCTTCTCCGGTCGTGGTTATCCTTTGGTGCAGGGCAATCAAATCTTATTTTTTCATCTTTAATGGTGTGTATTTAGTGTATGTGAGGGAAGCTGTGCTGTGTTTGAAGAGTTAGAACGATGTTTAGTTAGCCTAGTTCTGTTCTTAATAGTTTAAAATGCAGTAAGAATGGTCTCGTGGTGGCACTCAAGCACAGGCAATATGAAATATTGTTAGCTACTGCGGTTGAGGGAGATGAAAAAATTTAGTAACGATGTGGAAAATTACAGCCGGTCCTGCAGATAGTACACCCCAAAGTTGAGAGAATATCATGTGTTTACTAAATCAATATTAATCAACGTAAAACATTTTTCACCCGCCCGCATTTACTTTTTTAGAAAAATTATTAAGAAAACATTGGAGTTAAGTGTTGTAAGTTATTAAGGTGATCATGAGCCAGAGAGTGCACTAACAGTGTGACCAGACCCCCCTAAAAGGGCGACCGGAAACAGTGTCCTGACAAGGTGTGCTGGGTAATAGTAGTCGGGGCGGATAGAAGAACACTCCCTTAGAAAAAAATCCTCCAATCTAGAGATACATTTACTTGTGGGTCTAACATTTTGTCATGATAGTGGGAAGCTAACTATAGTCTGAAAAGGAAAAGCGCCTATCAATTCTCCCACATCAAGCTGATCCCTTAAGGATAAGGAGCAAAGGCAAGGACCTTTGGGTGACGATCAGACCTCAGAATCTGAAATGGCACCAATAGACCAAGGGACCATCTGACCTGGGAGCTGCACTCGCAATTCCGGGATTATCTAACTTTGTTACAGATTACGCTTCGTGGCTATAGTAACCGTCAAGCAGCGTGTGCTGGAGCTAACAGCAGGTCGAAGAAGGAACTTTCTTTCCTAGACAAGCCAAGACGACGGGGCTTGTCAACCATTGCTTGGAGAAAAAATAAGAGCCATGAAGGACCTCAAGGTAAATTTGCACCATGCGAAAAGGAAACTCTCCACCCTGTACAAGACCTTTTAATTGGCGGTCGCGTCACTCATTTCCTTTACTAGCTTTATCCCTAGAGATATAGTAGCGATCTTAATAGCAATTCCACGAAATCAACTTTGGGTCCTACTACTTTTTGAAAAGCATATATCTACGCCCCTGCAACTAACACGCAAAGCGAATAAATGCACCTGCCAAACTGGTATGCACGCTGCAGCTGCAGGCATGCACATCTATAAATGCAGCCGCATCGGCAGCGACCATTGAAAATTCTAACGTCGTTTTATCAAACGGTCCTCCAACTATGTACTAACCCCGTCCAATGCTGCTTGACCTGCACTATCGCACAAAAATCGGTCTGTTTAATGTGGTAATGGCACCCCTTATGGTAACCAAGATAATTGTTCGTTTTCTTCGTCCCACACAATTTTTTAAAGCCCCAATTTTACTCCCTTTAGTCTAAAATTCTTCTTTACCCCATGCTCATTCTATGGACGGAGTTTTTTTTTCAGGTTTCGAGATTTATATCGATGCCTCAAAGATCTTGACGGTTATAAATCCACTTGCCTTGATAAAATACCCCCTACGGTCCTCAATAAATGTGCATCACCTTTGGCTAAATCTCGGCGCAAACTTTTTGCCCTGTCATATTTCTCCAGAGTCTATCCAGACTCCTGGAAACTGGCTCATATTCAGCCTATACCCAATAAAGGTGACTTTAGCGACTCCTTAAACTACAGCCCAATAGCATTTACTTGTGTTCTCTTTCTCTCCAACGTCATTCAGACAATAATAAACAGAAAGCTAATGGAATATCTGGTAACCAACAAAATTTTACAAGAGAGACAGTACGCCTTCAGATCCAAAAGAACTACTGGCGACCTCCTTGCTTATTTAACAGAGTATCTTTACTAAAGCATCCATCGCTTTGGTGAGTCTGCTCTGGGTGTTCGAGATATGTCCAAGAATGGCGCCCTGCCCTGTTGTCAAAACTAGAAGCTATTAATGGAGTTTAAAGAAGAAGAAAGCGCTTAATACCTTCTTCTTCGATGGCTCTACAACCCTATTCGAGCTTTGGCCTCCATCAGTTTCTTCCTCCAGATGTCTGTCTGTTCCACAGCTTGCCTCCAGTCCCAGATGTTGAGAAGTTTTGCTAAATCAGCCTTAACACTGTCTTCGCACCGTGACTTATGTTTGCCAAATTGTCTTATGCCATCTGGTGGTAGATACAGGGCTTTTTTGGTATCCTTGAGTCATCCATTCTTTGGACATGACCGGGCCAACGTAAACGCAGTAGCTCGGCATGTGTACAATTTTTGTACAATCCGTCATTGTAGCGTATGTTCCATGTCTTCATTGATTGGGCCGCCGTGTATTATTTGGAGAACCTTCGTCTCAAATATATCCATCTTGTCCCCAGATTTTTGGGAGATACTCCATGCTTCACACCCTTACGAAGCTATTGTACGTATTTTTTTTATGTGACACACTAGAGACTTAGGGAAGGCCCCTTTGTACTGTCGACCATGTATTTATTTATTTTTTGAAATGTCGAGCAGCAGCTCTAGTCGGAAGATAGGGAGAGAAGTGAAGGAAAGAACTGTCACAACCTAGCTGCGGTATTTTTATTTCACCTACTCCCAACTATTTCGCGACTCTGACACCGGGGCATTGAGAACAACTCGCTGGAGTGTTATGCCTCCTGAAACGAGTTGAATCTCATCAACCAACCGATAACATGCGCTTGGTGGAGCGGGGAAGAACTGAGGAGTGGGCGAACAAAACGGCACATGTCCATGGTTGGCCGTTTTCAGTGTTTTGACGGAATCGTGTTCATTACACTAAACTGCAACTAATTTTAATCTCAGACACTTCAAAAATCACTTTCATGTAATATTTTTTTGTTAGCAAAGTAACGGTTTCCCTGCAGAAAGGCATATGTCCTACGAATATTCATATTTTTTAACCATTCGTTAATGTGGATTGTCAAAAGGGCACGTATTTCATACAAAAAAGTTTTTAATCAACAATGGAAGTTCATTGCACCTCACCTGGGGCTCTAATTACATCGATTTGTATGTGCATCATAAAATGCACTAAAATTTACCTCACTTTTGCCTCCCACGGCCCCAAAACAAGCCGTAGGGGGCACTATGACCCCTTAAAATTTGCGTAACAGTCCCTACTATTAGGAAAAAATACCACAAAAATCCCCCCTTGCCTCAGGGAGGCCAGGGAGCTCCCCAAAAAACTAAAAACAAAAAAAACATGTCCAGTTGGGTTCCTGCAAAAGGACACATGTCCATTCAAGGGTTTAACAAAACGGGACATGTCCCAGTTGTGTCCCCGCAAAAGGGCACATGTCCATTTTTGTTTTAATTTTTTCTCTTAAAGTATTAAACATATTTAAAAAATTTTTTTTCCGTCTGAATGAGTTCAAATAGTAGCACAACCTACCATACTCGTAAATAGTTAATGTGATCAGTTCAGAGGCAGAAACAGTTTTTTGCGATTTCTGAACAATTTGCAAAACTGGACATGTGCCGTTTTGTTCGCCCACTCCTCAACTAGTGAAGGCTATGACAGGAGGAATCAGGAATGCAAAGAGGGAAGAAGAAAGAAGGAAAGTTATGTAGGTGGGAAATTGGGAAAGGCTAGGACCGTGGCACCGCCGGGAATCGAACCCGGGACCTCTGGGATAGTAGTCAGGCGCCTTACCCCTAGACTACCGAGGCCCAATCGTTGATCGTTTTGTAGATTCATATTTTTGTTTTTCTGTGGATATCACTAGATTTCGTTGCTGGCAGTAGTAAGAAGTATGTTCCTTTTGCGCCATTTATTTGTGTTTGCACGTCTATCGTCTCATCTTTGTCTTCGTTGACTATGGGCCCCAGGTAGTTATAGTTATATTCCCCCAGGTAATATTGTCGTGTCTTCTTCTTCGTTCCAGCCTCGACTGAATTAGAATATTGCTCTTATCTTCATTTATTTATAACGCCATCTTCTTCTAACACCGTAAATATTCTTATAAGCGACAGTGATCGGCTGGGATGTTATCAATTCCTGAACATTTGTTGTTTTTAAAGGATCAAATGCCACTTTGTAGGTACTTCTTCCAAGGTGGGTACATTTGTTTCTCTTATGTTGTAAACCGGGTTCTGGTACATGTCTGCTGCTGCTGCTAGATTTTTTCCACCTTTTCTACATACATATACCGGAGGAGGGTTTGAAGCCTTTCTTAAAAAAGTTTACTACTTTGTATGTTTCTCGTGTTTTGTTTTGGGTAAACTTTATACCTGCTTTGCATTCCTCGTCGTACCATTAGCTGGCTCTGCGTTTGCAAACTACAGTGACATCGGTCTGCATCGTCTTCAGTGTTATCTATTTTCCCTCGACTGTGTCTGTGTTTTTTGTTTGGACCTATCGTTTCTGGTAGAGTTGCCAGATATCTTTCCAGACAGTTGGAGGCGATCACGAGTTGGAGGCGATCAACATCGAATTTCTTTTTTTGTTTTTTTCTCCTTGAGTGGACAGCCGATATCTGAATCTAGCTTTAACAAGGAAATGGTGCGATTTACAAGTCGCACCTTTACAGGATCTTGCTGGGAGGATATTTGAAGCTGCCTTTTTGTCTATGATCTTACCTTTATCATCACGATTGCGCGCAATTTGACCGATGACGCCGGTACTCATACTTACCTTTATGGTAAAATTTGTGCCTGCTAATCTATCTAAAAGAAATATCTCTAAAAAGTTAAGGGCGCATAAAAATATCTCGCACGGGGCGATAAAATACCTTAAGCCGGCCCTGATGCCGATATTTGATGCCATCGAATCTAGTCCCCACACCATCTCGGCCGAGGTTCCTTAAGGATCAATTCTTTCACCCGTTCTTTTCCTAATAGTTAGTTATAAACGATATGCTCCCACTTCTCAGCTTCATTGATGACCGTACTTTGCGTAATTCCTATGCCTTCATCTTCGTGAACTCATGTCCAACTCTATCAACAGGTACATCGAACACATTCATGATTGGGGCCTCAAGAATAAAAAAAATGATTAAACACTCAGAAGCAGGCGTTATTACTTATGTGTGAACTAACCTTCCGCAGTCAGTATTCTCGAACTCCGTCAACATCCAAGACTTCAAACTCAAAGCTTATTGCCATCTCCTTCAATACCCTCTTTTTTACATCCAATAACTTAAGACTCGTTCCTTCCTTCGAATTAAGCTTGCCATTAAACATGGTACCATGACGTCACCGATTCTCACATAAAATAACCTCGTCCTAAAACCTTCAGATATATCCTTGAAGAGCAAAATAAAAAAAAAACAGGATGCATAATTCTTTTCACACTTTTCCTGCATTACCCTACATTTTCAGCTCAACTGCTCCTCAAATGTTTTTCTATCCTTTTTAAAGCTGACAGCATACCATATGAACAAAAGTGGATTAGATTTGCGAGATAAAGCTGTATAACACTTCTATGACGTTAAGGATAATCCGGTTCCTAGAAACATTCCTGGAAAGAATTGTCACATCCTTGTAGTAACTAAGACGAAGCAAGATAAAAAAAATAAAATAGGACGAACAAATAATCGCATGTTGAAGCCAGTTGGCTGCTTTATAGTGCGTCTTCTTATGCTGCTGTTATCATCTGAGCAATCATGAAGCTATAGTAACTTTCTGAACTTGGCCAGAGCTGCTTGGAGGAGATTTCTGGCTGGAAGAGCATTTCAGGGGATTTGATAAAATGCGATATTTCATGTGTTCGTTGCCTCCGACTATATCCCATCGAAATTGTCACAAGTGTATTTGCTGTGTTCTGGGTTTGATGTCGCAAGGAACAGTTCGGCCTATGAATCTTTAACCAGTAGATAAACTTTTCAAAATAGACTTTTGCTCTATTTATAAAAAATAATGCTCCGTCAAATATCAATTAGCGCAGGCTTAACCTAATGAATTATGAATTCCAAGTAGAATTCTATCGATCGGCCGCTAATAGCTTGAGCAAATAATTAAAAGCAAAATTCATCTGCAGTGACATAACACATGCGAGAATGTTAAATTCTCTGGCCTCCCACCCGCCAAGCAATCCCCCATCCCCCAGCAGAGTGGCAGCCCCATCTACTTTTCATATGGCATCAAAAAAGGCACACATCTGTTAATTTAATGACAAAGTTTGTCAGCGCCGACGTGTGGGAATATATTTGCATAAATTTAGGGGTACTTCGCTAGGCTCGGCATCCCTTTGATGCTCTGACATGAGTTTGTAATTTTTAAGCGAAAAGCAACAACAAAAACAACAACAACAATAACAGAAAAAAAAGATAAACAAGCAAGGATCTACATACATACACATGCATAAATGTTCACCACATTTACATGCCGGGGAATTTATGCTGACTTCGTTTAGTTTTTTTTTTTGTTCTGCTACCCCCCGCTTCAGAGTTGTGCGCTTTCTTTTATTTGCTGCCATGATTAAAGCCATTTTTGAGAGTGTTTTGGCATTTTTCTAGGCTGCCATACTTAAAGCGCAAAATTCATTTAATGGGGCTTACGATGGATTTTATGCTAAAGAAATTTCCTCGCAAATTAATAACGTTGAAGCTGGATCATTAAGTTGGAAATGTATGTTCGGGGGTGTTGTTTCCATGGACCGAGTGTGTTGTACAGGTGGTTTTAGGAAACTCTGTTTCAGAGCGTCATTTCGTGTGTATTTTTCATGAAATTGTGTTTGATGCTTTAATATTTCTGAATGTACCATTGAAATTTTCTGGTAGGAGGTGTAACACACAATAGGCGGAGAAATACTGATACAAATTCAGCGTAGGTCTCTTAAGGCTCGCGCATACTACAGCTGCGACAGGCCGCAGCGCATCGCATTGCAAAATTGCGCCAAAGCACATAAGGAGACGCAGCGGGCCGCGCCGCAAAGTAATAATGAATCAGTCAGCCGTAAGAAGTCCAAAGCGATGGATAGTTCTGATGAGGAGTTATATTTATTCAACCTTCTGTTTGACGAGGAGTTGAAACAAAAGAGGAAAAAGAAACGTAGTATGTGGGTGCACGAAATTTGCAAAAAAAGAAAGTTGTTTGGTGAATTTCACACCCTTTTTAATGACTTATTGGAAGATGAAAAAAAATTCTTCCAATATTTCAGAATGACGTTCGAAAAGTTTTCTGAACTTCTTGAAATATTGCGTGCAGATTTATGTAAACAAATAACCACATTTCGTGAACCAATTAGTCCAGCAGAGCGCTTAGCGGTTTGTCTAAGGTGAGTTTAGCAAATAATTCGATAACCACTTATTAGCCGATAATTCCGTTTTATTAAATTATTTTATTAAGCAATGACTTTAACAAATATTTACCAAACGTAACAATACTCTTGATTACTAAAGACTTGTGGCTTCTTAATTCGTTGCGGTCGAGGGGCGAGTATCGTTTTCTGGTATGGCGGACGATGGCGGACGATTCTTTCAGGGTTCTCCTTCCTTCGCTACGACGATGTGTTCAGCTTCGTGACGTGTTTAGTAATGGCGGAAGATAGTTCTTCTTCCTTCTCTGTGTGTGCGATATTTTTTTTGCCATTTTCTCCGATGGCGTTGCAATCGAATGTAGACTGCCATTTTCTCCGCTGGCGTTGCAATCGAATTAAGACTGCCACAATACTCCCCCTTGAATAAATTTCGGTCTAATTTGCTGTGACAATTTTGATGAATGTATATTATATTGGATATAATTAATCTTAAGCTAATGTACATATGTTTATAATCTTCCATAGTCGACGTGATTTTTACTTAGTGTCACAAACATTTCTCTATTCTATTAAGGAAAATTCATTTAGTTTTACATTTCAAGTTAACTTAAATTCTGTTAATTTTTAGAAGAAAAAGAAAATGTTTTAATAAATTTAAAGAAAAACTAAAACATAAAAATAAGGGACTTATAAACTAATTTCTTTCTAATTCTGGTAATTAGTTATATTTATCGTAACCTGTTGAATTATATTAAATAATAACTGAACATATCGATTTGTTTAACTATCCAAGTTTTGTTTACATTTCATATTTAGGTAATTTTGATATGTTATACTTATGTATATTACTTATTCTATTAATTTAGACAAAGGAGAAAAAAATATTATGTATATTTATCTTTAGTTGGAATTTTAGTATACAGGGAAGAATTCTATTTTATTTTTATATTTGGAAAATTACTTTTTTCTTATTTTGAGGTCTTGTCAAAAAGTTTGAGCTAACAACATTTGTGTTTAGTATGTGAGCTGGTTTTATTCTGTCAATATTAATTGTTGTTTCGTTTCCGTTCATGAGAATTTCAAATGTTTTTTCGTTTTTGGTAAGTACTTTGTGTGGCCCGGTATATGGAGGGTGTAGTGAACCTTTGTATATGTTTTCTTTTACGAATACATGTGTACATGCCTCCAACTCTTGTGGGACAAATATGTTGTATTGTCGTCTATTTCTGATTGTTTGAGGTCTTATTTTTTTTACTGTATCTTTGATTTCTCTTGCTAGTGTACTAGTAATTTCTGATTGTGTGCTTGTAGTAATTAGCTCTCCGGGTAGTCTCAATGATTGTCCATAAAGTATTTGTGATGGGGTTAAACCTAAGTCATCCATTATTGCTGAGCGTATTCCTAAAAGCACCCACGGTAAGTTGTGGTACCATTTGTTAGGCTCCTCTGTGCTTCTGATCGCGACTTTTAGATGTCTGTGGAATCTTTCCACGAAACCATTAGACTGAGGATGGTACGTGGTCGTTCTGATTCGATTACTACCTAATATGTTGGTGAGTTCTTTGAAAAGAATTGACTCAAACTGAGTTCCTTGATCTGTGGTGATTGTTTGAGGCACACCGTATCTTGCAATCCATTGGTGGAGAAAACTATGAACAATAGTATTGGCCGAAATATTTTTAATTGGTATTGCTTCTGGCCAACGTGAGAAACGGTCTTTAAGCGTAAGAAGATACGTGTAACCGTTGGAGGGTGGGAGTGGCCCGACGATGTCCATATGGACATGTTCGAACCTGCCGCTCGGAACTTGAAAGTTGCCGTGTGGGGATGATATATGTCGGTGTATTTTTGCCTTTTGACAGGGGATACACGTCTTAGCCCACAGGTTTACGTCCTGATTAATCTTTGGCCAGAAGTATTTGGCTGTGATTAATTTTCTACTCGCCCTTATACCTGGATGGGATAAATTGTGAAGATTGTTAAAAATCGTTCGTCGTATTTGTTCTGGGACGTATGGCCTACTTGTGTTGGTCGAAGTTTCGCACCATATGTGTATGTCTTCCATAGGTATGTGTACTTTTTTTAATTTAAAGGAGGTGTTGTTCGAGTTATTGGTTGATTCGGTGAGGATCTTTTTTAACTCTACGTCTACATCTTGAAGCCTAGCAAGTGTTTGGAAATCTATTTTTTCGTCATTTCTCATAGCGTCTATATGACATCTTGAGAGTGAGTCAGAGACTACATTCAGGCTTCCTTTTACATATCTAATGTCATTGGTAAATTCGGATATGTAGTTTAAGTGGTTTGTTTGCCTGGGTGATTTTTCCGATTTGGCACACAAAGCTTTGGTTAAGGGTTTGTGGTCTGTGAAGACCGTGAAGTTTTTTCCTTCTAAAAAGTATCTGAACCTCTTGATTGCCCGATAAACGGCTAAAAGCTCTTTGTCAAAGGTGGAGTACTTTCTTTCAGGAGATTGTAAACGTTTCGAAAAGAAACTCAATGGATGCCATTGGTTTCCGCTGTATTGTTGTAGGACCGCTCCTACTGCGTCGTTAGATGCGTCTGTCCAAAGGCTGATTTGCGCCTTCGGGTCTGGGTGCGCGAGAAGAGTGTACGCATTTAATTGTTTTTTTAGTTCCTGGAAAGCATTTTCGTGCGTGCTGTCCCATGAGATGTTTTGTTTGCATGCCTTTTTTTGGTGTGTGCCTTTGAGCACATCATATAAGGGTGTAGCTATGGTGGCAATTTGTGGGATAAACCTATGATAATAATTTATCATGCCCAAGAAACGCTGAAGCTTTTTGACTGTAGAAGGTCTGGGAAAATCAGTTATTGCTTTAACGCGAGTTTCGGAAGGTGTGATTCCTTTTTCTGAAATGGTATGTCCCAGAAAATCTAATTTGTTGGCGCCAAAAGTGCATTTAGACGGGTTTATAGAAATACCGTATTTTTGTAATCTAGCGAATAAAGATCTTAAATGTTTTTTATGTTCTTCGGGCGATGGACTTCCTATTAAAATATCGTCTATATAAGCAAAAGTAAAATCTAAACCTTCTAAGACTTCGTTTATAAATCTTTGGAATGTTTGTGCCCCATTTTTTACGCCGAAAGGCATACGCACAAATTCAAATAGACCAAAGGGGGTCGTGACGGCGGTTTTATATACATCCTCAGGTGCCACCGGTATTTGGTGGTAAGCCCGGACTAAATCGATGTGAGAAAATATTTTGCATGAATGTAAGTTGATGTTGCAATCCTGAATATTAGGCAACGGGTATCTATCAAAGACGGTTGCTGCATTCAATAGTCTATAATCTCCACAAGGTCTCCAGTCGTTCGAGTTTTTCTTGGGGACCATGTGTAATGGAGAAGCGACTGACGATGATGAAATTTGGCGTATTCCTAATCGCACCATGGTTTGAAATTCCTCTTTCGCCACCTTGTATTTCTCTGCATTAAGTCTTCGTGCTCGAGCGGAAGGGAGTGCCCCCTGCGTATTTATATGGTGCACTACGTTATGCAACACTTTTGTGTTAAAATTTGGTGGTGCTTTGAGTGCACTAAATTCATTTAAAATGTTACCGTATTCCCCATCTAGAGCGCATAGTTTTAGCGAGCTATAATCTACGGCTCGTGCTATGCAGTTGACCGTAAGTGAAGTGGTTTTGTCTATGAGCCTTCTTTGTCGTAAGTCAACTAGTAGATTATATTTGTACAGAAAATCGGCACCGAGGATAGCATGTTCGACTGATGCGACTATAAAGGTGTGTTCGAAAGGACGACGTAGTTTGAGATCGAGGGTTAGATTTTTGAGGCCATATGTTGAAATTTGTGTACCGTTGGCCGAAACTAGGTTAAGAATTTGTTTAAAAGTATAGTTAGGGTACTCCTTTTTAGGGATTACTGAGACTTCGGCACCTGTGTCTACTAAGAACTTAGTATTGTGCGCTCTATCAGTGACGAAAAGGCGGCGTGATGTAGTTTTGAGCCCCGTTGCCGCGGACGCGGTAGCTACTTTAGGTTTTTTGAATCATCACTAATATGAGTATTATTTTTGCATGGACTAATGCATTTCTTGGCCTTTTGCCCGAATTTTCTATGGTACCAACATAAATTTTCATTATGTTTAGAAGGTGATTTGGATTTGTGGTAAAACCGGCTTTTGGAAGAGTTACGATACTTTGTTCTTGACCTGTTAAGTTCGATGCTTCCCAGTCGCTTTGAAAATTCGTGAAGTTGCTGCATTACTTTATTGAGAGTGTTTTCTGTAGCGTTTGGGGGTGTTCTAATTTCGGAAACGTTATAAGTAGAAGAAGAATCGAAGATTCTATCCGCGATGGAAAATATTTCATCCTGACTATGGGAGTTTTCTATTGCAATAATGCAGGCTTTCATTGAGGAAGGGAGTTTATTAATCCATAGTTTTTTTAGAAGAGACGGGTTGACAAGGCTATTTCCTCCTGCCAAAGATTCCATCTGCCTGTACAGCTCAGAAGGTTTAGAGTCTCCTATTTCGACCTTGTGTAGGAGAGCGTCGAGTCTACGTTCCTCTGAGTCTCTACTACGAAGCAGGAGGGTTGTTTTCAAATGTTCGAATTTGTTTTCTTGTGGCGGGTTTAGCAGAACGTCGGCGACAATTTCCATTGTCTCTGGCGGTAATGACGACACCAAGTAGTCGTATTTAGTGTTCGAAGATTTTATGCATTTCACTCTAAACTGAGTCTCCACTTGTATAAACCACAGGTCTGGTCTGTTTGGCCAAAAGGGTGGTATTTTCATTGAAGCTATGTGTGGATTGGGAATGCTATTGTTAGTTTCGTGGTTGTCATTGTCGTTCTGCATTTTGGAATTGGAAGCACCCGCGTTTGTTTCCTCGAACATAAGGTTGGGGAAAGATCCTTCTTCGCGTTCTTTAGAAGTCATAGTATATATATCTATATCTATAAAAATCTCGTGTCACAGTGTTTGTTACCGTACTCCTCCGAAACGGGTTGACCAACTTGCATGAAATTTTTTGTGTATATTTGGTAGGTCTGAGAATAGGTCGTAGGCTATTTTTTATACCCTTAATCAAAAAAACAGCTGCAAAATCCAAACAAAAATGGTAATTTTTAGGAATTTTCACTTCATTTTAGTTCCACTAACTTCATGGCCTACCTATTGTTTGACAAATGTAAAATTGTCATTAAATTGAATCATTACATTTAATGAAAATTTCAAATTTACGCAGCTGTCAAACAATAGGTAGGCCATGACGCTATTGAAACTAAAATGATCCATGGCGGCCGTCTCAAGAGGGCGGTGTACCACTTTCTTCACAACCACCTTGACATGGGTATCAAATGAAAGGGCATGATAAGTAGAATACAATAAGCAATGTAGTATACAAAATATATCTTTAGATCCATGGCGGCCGTCTCAAGAGGCCGGACTACCACTTTCTTCACAACCACCTCAACATGGGTATCAAATGAAAGGGTATGTTAAGGAGAATACATTAAGCAATGTAGTATACAAAATATATCTTTAGATCCATGGCCGCCGTCTCAAGAGGGCGGGGTACCACTTTCTTCACAACCACCTCGACATGGGTATCAAATGAAAGGGTATGATAAGTAGAATACAATAAGCAATGTAGTATACAAAATATATCTTTAGATCCATGGCTGCCGTCTCAAGAGGCCGAATTACCACTTTCTTCACAACCACCTCAACATGGGTATCAAATGAAAGGGTATGATAAGTAGAATACAATAAGCAATGTAGTATACAAAATATATCTTTAGATCCATGGCGGCCGTCTCAAGAGGCCGGATTACCACTTTCTTCACAATCCCCTCAACATGGGTATCAAATGAAAGGGTATGATAAGTAGAATACAATAAGCAATGTAGTAGACTCAATATACCGATTCATGGCGGCCGACGCAAGACCCATGTTCTTTGAGGCATTTCATCTGTGTAAAATTCATATCTCGAAAAATATTAAGTCAATGGATGGTTTTTATTGTTTACTATTGACTCATGGGTGCAGCGTAGGCACACCGGGTCCCAGCTAGTATTATAATAATATCTTTAATGTTTTGTTTCTGTTATTCTTTAGAATTGATACTATACAGGCGTGTAATCTAATTTTATATGAAAATTAATGAAACGTAATTTATACTTCTTGAAATCTCTCGAAAAAATCAATTGCTTACAAAAATGGCATTGAAAAGAACGGGTGAACCACAGAGTTATGTTGCTAAAGAATATTCTAAAAGCTTTACGTTGGGTATGAAAATGGATGTTATCAGTTGAATTGAAAATGGTGATAGTCCGAAGTGTCTTTTGCTCTAGGGTTGGTTAGATCAACCATTAGGACCATTCTTAAATATATATCGGTAACATTAAGAAATCCATTCACGATAGATTCATTATCAGTCAAGAAAGTAACGCGTGTAATGTTAGGAACGTATGCGGTATGCTTGTACTTTGAATTTATTATTAATTGGTTTATAGTTAAATTTGAATTATATAGATCATATTAATTTTATTTTATTTTACCCAAAAAAAATTTTAAAACTCTCATGAATTTTAGCGAATAATTTTTTACCAAAGAAACAATTAAAATTGTTTACCTAACTATATTGAATTTATTGTTTTGTTGTTCTCTATTTTATTTATATTCTTTCGTCAGCTTAAAGGTTGCTTTTTAGCACACGCTCTACTTTTAATATACTTCTTCTTATTTATTTTATAAGTTCATTTACGAAATTGATTTATTATTGCAATTTTATATTTGCTAATAATATAAATGAGAACGAGAAATTAAAATGAGTTTACTTTAATATTTGTTTGTAAAATAGGAGAAATTTAGAAAGCAAAATGATATTCACTATGCATTTAGCAAATTTTAGCAAATAATTTAATATATTTGTGGAAAAATTGTGTATATTCTTACTGTGTTAATAATTAAGATCTCTTAAAAGACTTTACACTTATACACTTTTCTTCCTTGTATACGTTATTTTATATAAGACTGTTTAATACATAAATAACAATAATTACTTACGAGTAATTCCGTCGACTATGGTTGATTTTTAATTCCTCTTGCATTAATTGTTATAAATTTGCAATTCAATATATTTATGTATCTCATTTTAGCAGATAATTTTTTATCATTTATTAATTTTAGTACATAATTTTTATCTAAAAAAAATATTTTTAAAATTTGATTGAATTTTAAGTTTTTGAAATTAGCATTAGAAATATTGAAAAATTTATCTTAAAAACTCCTTTTGTATTGCTGCTTGACCGCTTCTTCGCCTGTGTTCCCTTCCAATTGTCATTGGGAATATTGGAAAAAATCATCTTAAAAAGTTCTTTGTGTTGCTGACTTGTCCGCTTCTTCGCCTTTGTTCCCTTCCATGTGCTGCTGTGTCCCGTTATGTGGGATTTGTCTGATGGGAATGATTTTACATATATGCTTTTTGCAATATTTTTGCATTTAACTATATGTATAGCGGGTATTTTTTGTTGATCCGTTAGGTCATCACATTTTGCAATTATTTGCCAATTTTGTCAAACCAATTAAAGCCACGATGCCCAGTTATAGAGAAATTCTGCCGACTCAAATATGTAAAATTTGCGATTTTATTTTTCACTTTTTCGCGAATTGGTTTAATGTACTTTGTTTTATATATATAAAAATTATGTTTTTATTTGTGTTTAGGAAATAATTATAGTTATCACAAGACACTCACAGGGGTCACCATTTTAGCAAATAATTCGATAACCACTTATTAGCCGATAATTCCGTTTTATTAAATTATTTTATTAGGCAATGACTTTAACAAATATTTACCAAACGTAACAATACTCTTGATTACTAAAGACTTGTGGCTTCTTAATTCGTTGCGGTCGAGGGGCGAGTATCGTTTTCTGGTATGGCGGACGATGGCGGACGATTCTTTCAGGGTTCTCCTTCCTTCGCTACGACGATGTGTTCAGCTTCGTGACGTGTTTAGTAATGGCGGAAGATAGTTCTTCTTCCTTCTCTGTGTGTGCGATATTTTTTTTGCCATTTTCTCCGATGGCGTTGCAATCGAATGTAGACTGCCATTTTCTCCGCTGGCGTTGCAATCGAATTAAGACTGCCACAGTGAGTCAAGGATAATTTTCAGAAGTATAAAGTAAACAATATAACGAAACAAAAGGAAAACTTTATTTAAAAGAGACATACATTATTTATTAAAATTAAGATACTCATTCATTGAGTTGGTTACCTCTCTTTGGATGTCCAAACAGAGAGAAAAAGAAAAACTTTAAGTATTTCCAAGGTATAGGTATATTATTTTTTAAAATTAAGATACTCATTCATCGAGTTTTTTTGGTTATCTCTACTTGGATGTCCAATCACAGTTACAGGTGCTATATCTCAATTTCAGTTAAGGATGAATTTTCTTCTGGCTGTTGTTAATAAGAAAGGTGATTAGTATTTAAAATCACGGGTCTCGCTAAGTTGATATTACAACTGCTAGAATCAACAAAGTCTGAAGGATTTTGTAAAGTGGACGAACGGCTTTCAACAAAACAGATGTTACTCATATGTCGTGGTTGATGACTGGTACTAGGATAATTGATTTGCATCTGAGGAGTAGTAGTAGGATGATTTTTCATCATACAAACTTCTTCTTCAGCCTCACTTACAATTTTGAATACTTCACGCTTGACACGTATTTGGATGTGTTCTGGAAATGATTTCACTGTCTGTCCTAAATTTTGGAAAAAGTAACAACGGGGTCAGGTCCATTTTGTGAGCTATATTTCTTGTTAATATAAACTTGGAACAAAGAATGAGTAGATGTATTCTCGGTACTACCTTCTGTTAAGTAGGTCTCGATCTTTTATATATTTGGTAAGGACTTTTTTTCTTCTTTTCAGTCTGTTCGGATTGAGTCGATGTAGTAGAAGCTTGAGTAAACTTTCTTCATCTGTATTAGTATTAATCTCAGAATCCAAAGCTGGTATATTTGAATCCGTGTCAGTCTCACTGTCTATATATGGGTTTAGAAATGATAGGTTAGGTTAGGTTGAAATGGCTGCCCCCACCAGGGAGCCCACTTAGGCACGCCATTGGGCCCATTGTGATGCCATTCTGGTATTGGGACATAGTTCAGGCCATTTCAAGCCATTTCGAGCTTTTAATAAAGCGACAGAGTCTAGAGACACCAATATTTTGCAGCTCGCTCAATCCGTCAAGAAAAGGTGAGCCAAGTAGAGTCCCTCTTTTCCTTGCTAGGGCGGGACATGTACAGAGAAGATGGGAGACAGTTTCTTCCTCTTCTTCATTACCACAACTTCTACATAAGTCGTTGTGGGGGAGTCCTAATCTTTCGGCGTGTGGGCCGAAGGGACAGTGACCAGTCAGCACCCTTACCACATGGCTTATCTCCTTTTTGTTCAACTGAACCAGAGATTTTGAACGCTTTGCGTCTAAAGTTGGCCACATTGCATGAAGAGTGCGACAAACCGTTGCTGTGGTCCATCTCAGCCCGGCTCGAGCTAAGCTGATTTTTCTCACAGCTAGTTTATAGGTGGCTAAGGGCATTCCCATTTGGGTTAAGTGGGGTGTCCTTTCCACTTCGGTTCCCTGTCTAGCAAGCTCATCTGCCCTACAGTTTCCCCTAATCCCACTGTGTCCAGGAACCCAACACAGTGTTATATCAAACTGAGTGGCAGTCTCACACAGAGACCTGCGGCAGTTCAGAAGAGTCGTGGATGTTGTGACGACAGAATTAAGAGCCTTGAGGGCCGCCTGGCTATCCGATAGAATACATATATTCTTATGAGATATATTATTTATCTTCAGCCATTCGAGAGCCTCCCAGATCGCAGTGACTTCCGCTTGGAAGACGCTGCAGTGATCGGGTAGACGAAGAGAGGTATTTATATTTAATGCCTCGGAAAAGATACCAGAGCCTACATTATTCCCAATTTTTGAGCCATCTGTGAAAATACATAATGACCCAGTTGGGATAACACCATCTGTCCAGTCATCTCTGGCCGGAATGATGGTATTGAAACCTTTCTCCAAGGTCCACGTAGGTGTAGTATAATCTAGGTTGTTCGCAGTGATGGCGAATTTCCTAAGGATGGATGAATGGCCATATGAGTATGGAGTCCATCCAAGAGAAGCCTTTGTCCTGGCAGCCGTCCAGGCTGCCATTTGCTCGGCGTGTATATCCAAAGGGGTAAGATGCAATAAGACATCCAGCGCAGCTGTAGGGGTGCTTCTCATTGCACCACTGATACACAGTTCGGCTGTTCTTTGGACCCTTTCCAGTATCTTGCGATACGTAATCTTCTGTAATGCAGTCCACCATACCGATATGCCATGCATAAGTATAGGTCTGATTACGGCTGTATAGAGCCAGTGGACGATGCGGGGTTTAAGGCCCCAGTTGACTCCGATCGTTTTCTGGCATAGGAAGAGAGCTGTTTTGGCCTTATTTGCTCTTTCTATAAGATTCGGTCTCCACGTTAGTTTCCTATCGAGTATGAGACCTAGAAATTTCGCATCCTCCTTTATATGCAGTGTTTCATTACAGAGTCTTAAAGGAGGAAAATTGGGAAGTCTATGCTTCTTTGTAAAGAGCACTACTTCAGTCTTGGTTGGGTTGACGCCTAGACCCTTTGTAGTGGCCCAATGAGAAAGAGTATTCAATGCTTGTTGCATTATATCTCTTATTGTTGAGATGTACTTGCCGGTCACCACCAGCACAATATCATCAGCATAGGCCACCGTGGTGCACCCAGACTCCTTTAGAGTTATCAATACTTCATTGACTGTCATATTCCAAAGGAGCGGCGATAAGACCCCACCTTGTGGTGTGCCTCTTTTAACCCGTCTGACTTCTTCCGAAAGCCCCAGGCTAGACTTTATGACCCTGCACCCTAGCAACTGATCAATAAAGGACCTGGAGCACCCATCAACATTCAGACGCTGGAGTGCCCTCGTGACCGCAGAGGGTTCAACATTGTTGAAAGCACCTTCAATATCTAGGAAAGCAGCCAACGTGAATTCCTTGAATTCAAGGGATCTTTCAATGACCGCTACCAAAGAGTGGAGAGCAGTGTCTACTGATTTACCTTTCGTGTAGGCATGCTGCGAGGGAGAAAGCAGTTTTTTATCAATGCTTTGCTTAACATGGATCTCCACAAGTCTTTCTAGTATCTTGAGGAGAAAGGATGTGAGACATATAGGTCTCAAGTCTTTTGGATTGTGGTAGGAGATTTTACCCGCTTTCGGAATGAAAGCTACCTTCGCTACTCTCCAGGATGTTGGAATGTAGCTTAGGCTAAGGGAGCTCCTATAGATGGCTGCGAGCCAATTCAGAATTAGGTCACTGACTTTCTGAATTTCAATGGGATAAATTCCATCTGGTCCCGGTGTTTTATAAGGCATGAAGCCTTCTATGGACCACAGGAGTAAATCTCTGTTTATCAATCTGTCAATGGTGCCTAAATTATGTGTGCTAGCTGGGCCCTCAAAACCTGTTTCTGCAGATGCAGCAAGAGATGTTGAGCCAGGAAAGTGAGTATCGAGTAGGAGTTTCAGTGACTCCTGACTACTTGTGGTCCATGTACCGTCTGCTTGTTGCAGCATTTCTTGGCACATTGGGCTTTTCGAGAGAACTTTTCTCATTCTTGCGGCATCTGAAAAACCTTCTATTGTCGCACAAAAGGTTTTCCAGGATTCCCTTTTTGAGTTTCGCAGTTCGTATTTGAACTCCCTGAGACGACTTTTGTAGTTGTCCCAGTCCGAAGCCAAATTAGACCATTTGGCCTTATTGAAGGCCTTTCTGCTTTCAGACCTTAGTTTGAGAAGTCTGCTGTTCCACCAAGGGGGTTTGGTTTTACCCCCATATTTCCTAATGGGACAGGCTGCTTCTAATGCGTTATTCAGGAGGTTACTGAGATTTGTCACTTGATGTTCGAGATCTTCAGCATTCCAAGGGTGGGTGGGAACATCCTCAGGGAGGGATCTTTCCACTACTTGTCTGTATATGACCCAGTCTGTGTTCCGGACATTCCTGTAACCAGGGGCCTTCTTCACAGTTGGGTACATATTGATATTAAAAAGGATGACTCTGTGGTCAGAAAAAGAGTGTTCACTGGATACTCTCCAGTTTTCCACACGGTTGAGCAGATCTGGGGAAACAAGGGTAATATCCAAGACTTCTCGTCTTACCCTTGTGATGAACGTGGGTTCATTTCCCCTATTGCATAGCAAGAGATTGTGTTGTAGTAATAAATCAAAAAGCAACTCACCTCTTATATTTGTATCAGAGCTGCCCCAAACGGTGTTGTGAGCATTCGCATCACATCCAACGATGAGGCTGGCTCCACGACTAGCCGCTTCTTTTGCGGCAACAAAGAGACTGGAGTTGTCCAAATTTTCCTCATATGGTAGGTAGACAGATCCAATCCACGTAGGCCTACCGCCTTTCCTGTTGTCCAAGCAGGCCAGTACATTATCAGCATTGCTAAATTTAGACAACATAAAAGCGTTAAGGTCATTTTTAACAATTAAACAGGTTCTTGGCTTACCTCCCCCATTTCTGGGATACAGCAACCTGTATTTAGGAGTCCTGATTCCGCATACAAGGCCCCGGACGATCCAAGGCTCTTGTACCAGGACGACATCTATATCGGCCTTAGAAAGGCGTAAGCATAGGCTGGCGGATGCAGCCTTGCTGTGATGGAGATTAATCTGCGCTACTCTCAACATCGTGGTTGGGAGTAGTGGGATCAGTCTCGATCACCGTAATATCAGCCTCGTCCTCTTCCGGTGTGAGAGTAATATCATCATCTCCCACCGAAAGAAGTTGGGCAAAGTCACCCAGTTCATCCTCCGTCCTTGACGGCGAAGGAACTGAGAAGTTGGAATCCTCAGAGGATAAGAGAGGGTCGTTTGAACCCAGGGTTGGTAGGTGAGTATCCTCAGGCACCTTAGGATCAGCTACTCCTGTTCCTGTGTCATCCGCAATACTAGGTACATTGGGTTCAGCTACTTGCGTACCTGTGTCACCCGCAGTGCCAGGCACGTTGGAATCAGAAACATCCGTACCTGTGTCACCCGCAGTGCCTGAGGGCTCACCATCTGGAGCCCCAGGTGGAGCAGTTCCACTCTGGGGCAAAGAATCTTTTTTGTAAAGCCTCAGGGTGATTGAAGAAAACCCATAGCTTATGACGCATTCAGATTTCGCCAAAGGTCCCAGCGACTCCTCGCTAATTACTAATGTAACCGCTCGGCCGTCGCCTTTAGGGTCCTCCAGTTTCGTAATCCTCCACGAAGACGTCTGTAGCTGTGGGTTACTCAACCGAATGATATTCAGAATAGCCTGAGGCTCGGCTGGTTCTGCTGGGATCCAGGAACGCGCTCTTGGCCGATTCGGGATTTCCTCCCTCCTAACAACCTTGAGTTTGGCGCCTGGCCATGCTTCCCCAATTCTGGATATTGCTATTTTGTAGAGATCGACAGATCTCTGATCGGCACAAGCGATGAGCTTCACGCGGCCCTGAAACCATCCGCTATCGCGACAGTGAGGAGCAGTGCCAGGATGCTCCTGAAGTATTGGGAGGAAGATCGTCGCGAGCCTGACCTCAAGTTTCCTCCATTTATCAGGCAGAATGGTGCCATCTGGATCGTTTTCGTCGATGACGGCGATAACGATCTGACCTTCCAGCACTTGGCTGTAGGTTTTAGTAGTAGCAGGAAGTATGGAAGTGTTCCTGCTACGTTTAGCCTCAGGGTGATTAGGTTCCTCTAGGGACCTCTGACGCTTTGGGGCTGGGTTGCCAGTTTGCGAAGTTTGCTCGCCGGCGACCCGCGTCGCCCACCTTATCGAAGCTTGCTGCTTCTCGGTGAGTCCACCCTCCGCAACTCCCTTGTATCGGGCAAGGATTCTCTGGGCGCTGCGTAGCTCTTGGTAGTACACCCTTGATGGAGCACCTTTAGAGCCAGGCATTTTAGTTTTTTTAGCCTCCTTAGAGGCACCAGGAGACTGCACGAGTGCAGTTGAAGGGCCTGCTTCTGTTGAAGCAGTTGGCTTGGGGGGAATGGGGAGCTCCGGATTAGAGTCTAAAGCTCCTTTTTCCCTTTTACTCACCTTACTGCCCTTGCAGGCAGTAGGTTTGGTTTTGTTGGGAGCCCCCGAACTGGAGGCGATTGGTTTTTTAGGGTTTTTATTTTCCATAAAAGTCCCACGAGTAGTGCGGAAAGAGGGGTCCATCCTGC
Organism: Thereva unica; assembly: GCA_949987705.1. NCBI lineage: Eukaryota > Metazoa > Arthropoda > Insecta > Diptera > Therevidae > Thereva > Thereva unica. Next base: position 36,470 of record CATLJY010000344.1, on the reverse strand, counting down.
CAGAGCCGCTTACCAGGATAAGGCACTTGTACTCTCCGACCTTGCCCGGGCATCGGAGGGAACCGTTCGCGACCAGCACTCTTTAACCACTGGCTGGCCATGCAGCCATCGGCACGGTAAACACCTTAGCTTAGAAGTGGGGAAATAGGAAGAGGGAAGGAGAAGGAGAGAGAGAAAAGGTGAGGGTAAGTGGATGTACCTAGCTTAGTCTGGCCTCTTCGCAATTAGCCTGTTCGGCATGGGTGTCCCTACCGGTGGCTTGCTGGTTACCAGCTAGCCACCGCCGACATAGCCTAACGCTACTACGAGACTCGCAAGCCCCACCACCGCGGCAAGGTGTAGGTACGAGGTGAGAAATGATAATAACTTGGTATATTTTGGATCCTTAATATTTTTAGCGCCTTGTCCACTTCTAGTTTTCCTCAATTTTTTAGCACGCCTGTAATTCTATCTAATCCTTTTCCACCTGTCTCTACAATCTTGAGCTGTAAAAAAATTAATTAAATTTACTTTTCAGATTCTTGGCTACTGGGAATTCTTTCAAGTCACTAGCTAGCACAACTTTCGCTTGGGAGAATCAACTAAGTATAAGGATTATTGTTTACGAAACTTGCGCAGCCATATTTGAAAAGCTTTCGCCAATTTTCATGCCTCCACCTAATGAGTCAAAGTGGAAAGAAATAGAGTTACAATTTAGATTAAAATGGAATTTTCCACACTGCATAGGGGCGCTGGACGGGAAACACGTGCTAATTGAAGCTCCACCTAACAGCGGATCTCTCTTTTATTGTTCCAAAAAAGTTTTTTCTATAGTATTGTTAGCATTAGTTGATGCGGATTATCGCTTTATAATTGTGGACGTTGGAGGTCTTGGAAAAAACTCTGACACAAATATATTTAAGAACTCAAATTTTGGTAAAGCATTCAACAACGGCGATTAGATCTGCCTCCTGACGACTTTATTCCAGGAACAAACTTGAAGTTGCCTTACGTAATAGTTGGGGATGAAGCATTTCCTTTGAACAAACACTTGATGAGACCTTATCCAGGAAATCAGTTAAATAGTGACAATGATAAAAAAGTTTTTAATTACAGACTCAGTAGGGCAAGGAGAGTTAGTGAAAATGCATTTGGCATATTAGTTCGTAGATTCAGAATATATGAGAGGCGCATGTCAATGTTACCTAAGCACGTTAATTTGGTGGTCTTAGCTACTTGTTGTTTGCACAATTTTCTGATAACTGATAAGTGCCATTGGAATGAAGAAGATATGGCAGAAAACACAACAACAACAGAAGCAATTCAACATTTGGCACACACCGGTTTCCATGCAGCACGAGAGGCAGTTCATGTTCGCGATAACTTTAAAAAATATTTTGTATCACGTACCGGCTCGGTTGATTGGCAGTGGGCAAATATTACAAGAGGAATGCAAAGAAATTCTATATCATAATAATAAATAATAAATGATTTAAAATAATGATTTTGACGTGACAACGTCTATTAAATCGGTTTAAGATAGGACGCGCGTGTAAAAATGTCCCGCACAATGTCCCGCACACAAAAAAAAATCATATCTCCGCCCCCATACATGTTAGGGGGGTGGTTAATAGCTCAAAATTTTCGTTAATTTATCCTCTACACGGGAAAAATACATTCATTCACCTTATTGACGTGACAACGTCTATTAAATCGGTTTAAGATAGGACGCGTGTTCAGAATTAGCAATTTAATTTCTGACTCAATAAAAAGGTGCCGGAAGGGTGTGATTCAATAAAAAGATAACCTTTTCCACTAATCAAAATTACTATTTATTCGCAATTAATTCTTAGATTTTCTCAAATATAACTTCAATAAAAATTCAACAAATTGCCAAAATAATTCAATTCAATCTTTAATTTGTTATTTATTACTTGAAATTTCGTATTTGTTTTGTAAATAAAAATTACCAAAATATTGCTTGCTCTGGTAACTTAAATGAATAACGCCACCTATCTGTCAGCGTGGTGATTGATGTTTCGTCTGATGTGTTCTGCAATTAGAACAGCCAGAAATAACCTTTGTGTTGCTGCACACTGGTTTCGTTTCTTGTGAATCGCTTGGGATTTGCTTGCTGCTTGCTGCCTGGTTGCTGCTTGCTGCCTGGTTTCTGCTTACTGGACTGCTTTGCCTTGTTTCTTCGCAAATTCGTCCCTCTGTGGTTGGTTAGAGTAACTGCTGAAATCAATTCTGGTGACTTCAAAACTATCTTTAATTCGGGCTTTACTGGGAAAAGACCTCAATTGTGAAAATGTCCCGCACACAAAAAAAATTTGCTTCGAAATATATAATTTATTAATTGAGAAAATAATACAAAACATAATAACAGACGTTGTCACGTTCAAATTAATAGACGTTGTCACGTTAAAATACGGACGTGATACTTCACATCCAAGACCATTAATTTCTTTTACTTGCACATTGCACAGTTCCCACCTGATTGTTTTGTAATTCCTCCTATTTCCTCCCAAATGTTATTTCTTCTTTGTGCATCATCATAATTGGGGTGTTGGAGGTCGTACAATTCTTTGTACTGTTCTATTAACGAAATTAGTAATTCTTCATCCATTCCTTAACGAAAAACACCAACACCATGCGAGTATGTAAAAAGGGACGTGAATAGTTACAAAGCGAAACAAATAGTAAAATAATTAAGCACAGTACGATTTACATTAAAATAACAAATTACCTGAGTTGCTGTTGTTGAACATCGAGTCAATAATTAAAGTAAAATCGCGAGCAACGATAACTGCGATTTCCAACGCCCACTGAGGCGGGCCGCATCACAACACATAACATCGCCGCAAAAATACGCCTAGCAAGCGATCCGCCAGTGCGCTGCGATGCGGCCCGGTGCGGCCTGCCTGTAGTGTGCCATAGTTCATGTAAAATGTTCGAAAGTGATGTAGGAGGATTTTTGTTATGCAATGCGGTGCGGTGCGGCCCGCCCTAATGTGCGCGAGCCTTTAATGTCAGTGTGATTTATAAAGTCTAATTTTCTACATCATCATATTATTGCAAAACGCATAATAATTCCTAATGCTCAGGATACACGAGGCTAGTTTTTCAAGCAAGGATAGCAGGTTAGTACGCCCCCAAACACTGATTTTATTATCCTACCTTGTGTACTAGCTCCGTTTGGCCCGGAAGCTAGTATCCGATTACCTACAGTGACACGTTTTGTTTTTCCGAACTGGCACCTCCTTGCTTGCTCTTCTTTCACTCTCCTTGTTTTGGTGATCTTCTGGGTCTAAAAGTGTCACGGCTACTCGCTTGGACTATTGTACTGCACTTCTATACCTCATATTTGTAGGCCACACTGTTTGAATGTGTTCGTCTGTCTCCCTAATGGCTTGACTCTTTCAGCAGGATCTCCTCTAACAACAATAAGGGTAAGTTAATTGAGAACGCCAAGCTCACTAAAGTAGTGTTAGGTAGGACACGATTATAAAAGAGTTTCTTAGAGCTGCCTATTTTTCTTTTGAGCGAGTTCAATGTCATACTACTGTATTGTCAGTGCTATTGTAATGCCTAAGGGGTAAAAGCTTTGAATAGAGAAGATAAGGAACCGAAAATAGCGTACATGTACACGGATTTGAGGGAAGCACTTGGGATCAAGAAATTTTCTCTCCAATTCTCTCCCTCCACTTTAACCACAACAACAAAATACATTCACTTTACCCCACAACAACAAAATACATTGTCGATCCCGGACATAGGCGTAGTGAAATTTGTTCAGGTTTTGCGAAGGGTCTGCTTCAAACATTTAGCCAAGTGAAGCGTTTTCACCGAGATGGTTGCTGAGAAACGATATCCCTCCCGGTTTTTGAATGAATATAACACAGCCACTGACCGGGATCGACACAAATACGTAAAGAATGCTATTTATTAGTGTTGCCAAAATGCTTCCCCGTGCTTAATAAATTGCTCTTCCTCGTCTTCTCTATTCAGAGGGTAAAAGTAAGCAAATTAAAAAAAGTGAATGTGTGGTCGCCACGCACGTTGGAAGTGAAATTTTAAAGTCGCAGAAATGGAAAATTTGTGGTGAAAACGAAGAATTAAACTATATGTGTTTTTAATTAAATATTCACCAAAATAAAAAAAAAATTAACTGAAAGATTCGTGATAATAAAAGTAGGATATAAAAGTACGTGATTTAACTTCATTAAAATATTTACAACTACACACAGAAAAATTTTGGGTTAATTTTTAATAAAAATGGTATTACATATATGACCGAATTTTTTTTTTATTACATTTTAAGTTTGCCCAAAGATTAGATTTGCAGTTTAAGCATCCGAAGAATTAGAATTTAATATTTTAAAATAATACATTTTAGTCGAAATTTGGGAGTATATTCTAAGCTTAAAAAGTGTTCATTCTAATGTGAATATAACTTAAATTTTATCCCTAGGTATATTAGCTGCATTAGCTCCAAAATTTATCAAATTTCAATGAGTTGCACACATAGAAAATGCTAAAACTAAACCAGATTTTCGGTTAAAGTTTTGATGATTTATTGATAGTACGGCTCAGTACAAAATCTTTCTGATCCAGATCCTGATCCAGATGGGTGAAAAAATACAGCTGAAAATAAATTTTACATGCAAGAAATTAAAGACAAGATAAGTGCGTAAACGGTTTATTTATGAGATGTTTGAAATTCACAAAAACATTTGTCTTTTATAATATATAGTTTATCGTTTTTTCTTGATAATTTTTTTTCAAAATTATTTTTAATTTTTAGATCATACAAATTAATACACGAGTAAGTTGTTGTTGGCTGTAATTCGTAAGAGTTATGAAAATCATCAAATGTATGTTCATACATCTTTAATAAAAAAAAATATCTTCAGATACTTCCAAAATAGTTTCTATTTCAAAAAAATGCCCATTGTAAAAAATAAAAAAATTTGGTTTATATAAAAATATGTATTCTATCCATTTAAAAATATATATTGTGCATTCTTTCTTGTCAATAGTTAATGTATATTTTTTTAAATCAATTTCAGAACAAACTTTTTTTTTCCCCTTTAATACCGGAAAATTTAGAACTGTTAAATTTGCCGAAATATTTTGTTGATGTTTATCTGCTAATGTTTTGCAAATATTTTTATAATTATTTGTTTGTTCGGCAAACGTAGTGAAAACTTTGTGCTTGGCTTCATAACGTATGCAATTATAAAGGCGTGGTGGACCAAGTTTTTTTATTATAGATGGGTAATGCGTTAAGATGTGATGTTTAGGAATTAAATGGCATTGAAAACATGTTTTTAAACACAACAAGTGTTTTTCAATTAAATCTTCCAAGTTTTCCACATCCTTGAAAGTAATTGTATAAGAGAAAACTATAGTCATTATTTTGAGAAGTGTTTCAAAGCACGACCATATATCAGAATGATTACTGGAGAAAATGTCTCCAAATATAAAATGCATATGTGTCATCAAACAATTCAGCTGAGATGCGTTTTGCCCAAGATTGGCTCTATTTAAATTTATCGTTGATGGTCTATTACTTGTTTCAAGTATGCCAAAGTTATAGAAAAATATTCGGTTATTAATATCTTCTAGTTTTAAAGTAGTGTTTTTAATAAGGTATTCGAACGTTAATTTCAACAGAAATGGAATTAACCCCTCTAAAATATCATGCATGGTATCAACAGCGGCATCTTTAAAAATGTTAAAATAAGTCAAGTCATTTAATATACAGTAATTCTTTATTCCTTTACTAGCAATATGATCGACTGCCTGGAAGCAATGCGAATTCAAATAACTAACAGTATTGTTGTAACTATTAATGTTACGCAGTTTTTCTGGAATTTCTTTGGTTGTAGTTTGAACCTCTTCTTTAGATATCTCACAAAATCTGCAGAAGAATGTGGCGGAAAAAGAACTTACAAAGCCAAAGATTTGATTCATTCCTAAATTATCGCCAATAAACGATATGACACATCCTTTTACTGTATCCCCGGTACAAATTTTAATACCCTCTACTTCAAGAGCTTTTAATTCATTTACAAGTGGCGTTAAAATTTTGTTAAATGAACAAGATTTTAAGTCTTCAGAATGAAAGAGTACTACAAGATATATGTTGTCTAGCTTTGAAATATATTCAGTTGGAATGTTCATTATTCGAAAGTAAATTGCCCCAATTTTGTGGACGCCTGCTTTACTTCCCAATGGGTTACAAATTTCAAATTCATCAAAGAAAAATTGAAGCCAAAGCACATTTTCGCAGTTTATGAAAAGTTCATTATTTTTAAAATTATTTGCACAACAGTAGTTTTCTAATTTTCCTTCAATGCAATTATGTTTTATTTGATTAAAATATTTATCTCTGAAATTTTGATTAGAAAACATCGATTTTATTGTGTCTTTTACGGGCACATACTGGAAAGTTGATGATATTTTTGACTGAACAGAAAAATGATTCACATTATTATATTTTTGTTCAAAGCGTGTACCAATACACATTTCTAAAGGAGCAACATAGTTTGGCATATTTTTAAGAATTTTCTCCCGTTTGTATTTCGAAGTAATTTTTTTTATTTTATTTTCAGTGTGTATATGAGACAAAGAAATTATTTCTGTAAAAAGTTTTCTTTGATTTTTGTCAGTAATGCATTGGTTTAAATTGTTATTTAAAGTATTTTCGTATTCGGATATAAATTCTATAAATAATTCACAAATGTTGTTGACATTTTTATGTGTTAAGTTAAAATTATTTAGTGATTTCAGCAATTTCGAATAGAAGTTTTCAGAGAGATCACTGTTTCCTAAACTTGTATTTTTATTATTGTGATTTGAAAAATCTGTTGAAATTCTAGTTGCATCAAATTTTGAAAAATTTTCATTTGAAGAATTATTATTAATAGTTTCACTACTTTCCTCCTCTAACTGTGAATTCTCGATGTCCATATTAATAATATTATTTTTCTCCTCTTCATTTTCTATCGTTTCAGATTTCTTAAATTTACATTTTAATGCATGCCTTCTTAAGCCACTAAAAGTAGCAAATGTATGTGTGCAAAATTTTGAATTGACACATTTTAAAGTTAACATAGCACCTTCCTGCAACTTATGAATTTTTCTCAAATGATATATTATGTTTGAGAGTTTTAAGTAAGTACTTTTACATAAATAACATTTAAAATTCTGCATATTTGAATTCTGATTGATATTAACCTGTAGTATTTGAAGTTAATCTGTGGTAAATTTCTTGAGATCGTTTAGATGGTTTATTTATGTTATTTTTATAACCAAAACTTTCGAAAAATATTAAGAAGTGTTTAAGGGATTTGCTATAATGCAAGTCAAAAACGTAGTGGATTTTATAAAACAAATCAAAAATTTCCTTAAAAGTAAAATTTGTAGGTATGTTTATTAGTTTACCCTGGACAACAATGTAGAATTGCTCTATTGCTGCTCTGTTTGGTCCTCTTGCCAATATAAAGGGATAAATATTAGTAAAATTGTTTTCGTCCCCAAGATTATCCTGAAAGTGTTTTTATTTAAAATCTAATTGTTATGTTATTTTCTTATTTCATTTACCTTTGTGAAGTATATGAAACTGTCTACTTGTTGAGGAAAGGTAGAACGATTTTTGGATAATTTTCCCGATGGAGTTTCTGGCAAAAGTTTCAATAAACAAAAAAATGTTAATATTGATCTTGCCCAGTTTGGTTCCGCCAATATTAAATCAGTTTCCTTGTAGCCGAAAGACTTTGCGACATCAAATATGTTGTTATAAAGGGTTTCAAAAAAGGTATTCAATTCATGAGAAAATTGTTCAGTATTCGGCCAGCGTAGATCGTATTCAAAAAGAATCTGTAAATAACCAAAAGCTCTATGAATTTAAGTACTGCAGTTGATATACAAATAATTTACCAATGTGGGATCCACAAAGAAAAAGGGAAATGTTTCTTGTAAATCTACACTAGGTTTTAAAAGCAAGTTCCTCCTGATATCAAGGGTTGAAATTAATTTTTGCTTTATTCTGTCATTTTGAGCAGGTGCCACCGCATATTTTAGAAAAATCAAATCGTCTTCTTCGCTTCCGAAAGAGTCTCCTTCTGCGTCACTTGAACAAGACAACTTCTGTTTTTTATACGTCCCCTCCTCTTTTTCAATTGCTCTCCTTTTTGACTGCTCGTTTTTTAATTTAGTAATCAAATATCCCTCTTTTCCATCAAAAAAAAGGTCCTATTAATTGAAATTTTGGTAAATATTATGAATGTTTAAAACTTGGAATTAGGCGAAGGTAAAATGCACGCCGAGCTAAACTAAACATTTCTAAGGTTTTCTAAGGAACTTATCTACCGTGTAAAAAAGAATTAGGTGTAATATATAAGTATTATATTAATGAAAAAAAAAATTATAATAGAGTTCTAGTTGACTATCGTTTCTAAAACTCAGGCCTGGCGGCTAAAATTTTTAAATTAATACCTACAATTCCACCCAATTTGCTATCCTTTGTTTTATAAGCTGGAAAAAGTTTTATACATGCATGGGCTACAGCAGTTTTTTCTTCTTTATTAGGATAGAGTCCAAAATTTTCCTCCATAAAAGCTACCGCAAGGCTAACAAACTTTCTCCTTGCTTTATCTGTTAAAGCTGAATTATTTTCATATTCGCTTAGTATATAAGATGAATTATTTTTAATAATGAATGATTTAAGAGCCTATGATAAAAGTTAACTTAATTTATGATAAATTAGTATGTGTTGTTAATTAAATTACAGAACTAGTGGCAACTAAAGATGGTCCCATACAAGCATTCATTCTCAAAGGCACACCAGGATGATCGGACTTGCATAGGATATTCATTGCTCGATCTTAGATATACATAATTATAAGAAAAATGTAATTTTTAATGTAAAATTCCATAATATGATTATATTGCTTTGAAATTAAAGTCGAATTTATGTCAAAATCTCCTTTTAATGGAATATTCCTCTAAATTTTTTTTAAGAAATTCAAAGGTGATATATTTCTGAAATTGAGAATACTCGATATTCTGAATTTCGTCGCAGTATGACAGGAGTATAACATTAATTTAGAAAAATATTAATCTGCTATCGTACCAGTCTTAAGAACTGCTTTCAGTCCAAATTGATTTGAAGTAAAAGTACTCAACACATCTAAAAAAATCTCTTCTGGAATGCAATAACCGTCTTGGTCCTCAAAGTGTGAAAACTCATTCAAGTCGAAATTGAATGCTGTCATAGCTAAGATTAACAATATTTGAGTACTTAACTGGACACTGGCTCAATAAAGGAGGTGTTGATGGGCGAAAAATGGCCTTTACCACCTCACCTCCTATTATAATTACCTGCTTCAACTAAATTGGAGTAAGTTAATCCAGCTTGCTCCCCTTTTACAAGAATATATTTCTTTTCATTTCTTGCTGCAATCCTGGCAAAATATGTTGTCATGTTAGAAAACTTAGTTTTGCACATAACTTTTAAAACCACTGCACTAATTACTTCACTGCACATGCGTCCTATCACTGACCAAGACTCACTCAGAATGACGAAATAACGAAAATGCGCATTTGTCAACGACTCTACCGCTTATTTGGAATAGATTTTAATCTTAGGCTGGAGTAAATTGTAAATTTAATCTTCTCTACGATTACATATTAATAAAAGGTGAGAGTAAAACACGATTTTAATACTTAAGTGGAATACTTTTTACTCCTTAAGAGCATTAAAGTAATGCATTTACGTCTGTATGCATTAAATATTAATCCTAGTTTTTATTAAAATTGTTGCAATCTTTTCAAAAGAGTAAAATTTAACACCGAAATATATTAAAATTAATTTTAATCCAGAACGGGAACTATATCGACTTCATTGAGGTGCCGCAAAAAAAAATATTAACGAAGAAATGCTCTGAAAAAAATTTCATAATATTCGGTCGGGCCCTTCTTGTTTAAATAGAATAACTTCGGCTAATTCTGATGTGCTTATCAACAAGTCAGTCTTCACCAAAAAGGAAACTTTTAGTTGTTTTGGAAATATTTTGGTTTAGTTTTTTGTTTGTATACACATACATATGTTTAGTTTTTTCTTCTATTTTTCATTTATATATACAGCCGGAATGAATGTTGTATTTAGCGTGGAGATGATGGTGCTGGTGAGTATGATGTGCAGTTGTTCGTGTATGCAGCGGGTCGTCTATTGCGTGTTGTTCGGTGCGAGATTTCTCCTTCCTTGGGGGTGTCGAGTGAGTGATTCCTAGTCTATCTCTAATAATTTTATGATCAATTCTTACAGTTCTCAGTACAGAGCAGGAACACTTCTTAATATTCTCTGCTCGCAGTCGCATGGTCTGAATGTTTGCTACTTTAATGCTAGAAGCATTAGGAGTAAATGTGATGAGCTGCGGCAATTGTTCCTTAATACCAAGTTACATATTATTATGGTTAGTGAATCGTGGCTAAATGCTGATGTTCCATCCTCCCTCGTATCTTTTCCCGACTTCACCCTTCACAGAAGTGATCGTTCTTCTAGAAGAGGTGGTGGCACTGCTATTTACGTGTCTAATCAGCTGTCCTCCAAATTGATATTTAAGTCTGTTGATGATATCGTCCAGTTCGTAGCTGTGGAAGTTAAGTCGCTGTTTTCTAAATGTCTTGTTATTTCTGTTTATTGCCCCCCCAGGGCATATAGTGAAGAAAATATTGCTGAGTTCTCAGAAATGCTACACAATTATTCAGCTAATTATGACGAAATTGTTGTTGCCGGGGATTTTAATGTAGATCTTCTCCAACACAATGGTGTCACTTACCTACTTAGATGGAACTTACAGTCTAATGGCTTGGCTGTCCTAAATTCTTTACCTACTCGTTACAATTTCCTCAATCCCTCCACTTCTTCTTTGCTTGATGTCGTAGCTGTTACCAATGGCGACGCAGTAATTCGTCATCAGCAATTATCGCCCCCTAGTTTTCTCGACCATGATATTTTGTTCCTCTCCCTCCGTTTCTATCTATCAGCTGTAGAATCCCCCAGAGTAGTAACATACAGAGACTTCAAAAACCTTAATTCTGAAAGCTTAAGGCAGAAGTGTCTCTCCACACCCTGGTCTGCTATCTATAACATTACCAATGTGAATGACAAGGTTGAGTCTCTCAACTCTCTTATAATATCTGTACTGCATGAAACTGTACCACTTAAGTGCAGGCGCATGAAACTTAATCAGGATACATGTCCGTGGTTTACCATTGAAATTAAGCGTCTGATCTCTGAAAGGGAATATTTATACCAACGCTATCGCCGTCTTAAAACCACCGAATGTCGGCAGCGGTACACTAGAGTCCGTAATATTGTCAATCATAAAATAAGAAGTGCCAAAAGACAATTCTTTAGACGAAAATTAGATCCCGCTCTTCCCACTAAGTTGCTGTGGAAAAACTTGCGCTCGTTTGGTATTTGTGGTAGCGAAAACGCACCGGTAGACCTTGATCCTAGTATCCTTAATAGCTCATTCATTGAACCTCTTCCGGATAATGCACCTCCAGTTGATCTATCCTCTCTGGTTGCGGATGGGTTTACCTTCAGGTGTATAGATGAAAGAGAAACATACGTTGCCATTATGTCAATTAAATCCAATGCAACTGGAATCGATGGTATCCCTTCCCGTTTTATTAAAATGCTCTCTCCTCTAATTTTACCTGTTTTAACGCATATCTTTAATTCTTGCATAATGCAATCTACATTTCCATCTTTATGGAAAAAAGCCGTTATTACCCCTGTTCCTAAAGTCGCTTGCCCTATAGATGCAAGTGATTACCGTCCTATTAGCATTTTACCATTTTTATCTAAAGCACTTGAGAAAATCATCTCTGGGCAATTACAGTCATATCTGAATGGTGTAAATCTGCTGAACTCGTTTCAATCCGGGTTCAGGAAGTTCCATAGTTGTGAAACTGCGCTGCTAAAAGTCTCATCTGATCTACGAATGGCATGTGATAGGGGCCAGTTGGGGATATTAATTCTTCTTGATCTTTCACGTGCCTTCAATACAGTTTGTCACAGCGTTCTCCTCAATAAATTATCATCCTTTTTCGGTCTCTCGTCCTCTGCGGTCCACTTCCTTGCTTCCTTCCTTATTGATAGGTATCAATGTGTGAGATATAATGACCAACTTTCCTCCTTTATTTCTGTACCCTCGGGGGTCCCCCAAGGCTCTGTTCTTGGGCCACTGCTGTTCTGCCTATATGTTAACGATTTACCTGATTGTATCACATTTGCTCATCATCATAGCTATGCGGATGACCTCCAATTATATAACTATTGTGCTCCTGATGACGTCCCCCACCTTATTGAATCCTTAAACAGTGATATGATATCCTTGTCCCTGTGGTGCAATAATAACTTCCTGAAGCTTAACCCTAATAAATCGTCTGCAGTTGTTGTCAGTAGGCGTCGTTTTGATCCATCTAATATGCCCCCTCTTAAATTAGACAATACTCCCCTAAAAATAGTCCAGTCAACTAAGAATCTTGGAGTGATGGTAAACTCAAACTTAACTTGTTGTGATCATGTATCGTTCTCTCTGAAGAAGATCTATTCTTGCCTCCGTCGCTTACGCCTCTATGGTAGTCTACTTTCCCGTGATAATCGTCTCGCTCTAGTAAAATCCCTCATACTTCCTCATTTCCTTTACGGGGGCTCTGTCTATATATGTCCTGACTCCACATGTAAAAATAGATTAAATGTTGCCCTTAATGATTGTCTTAGGTTCATTTTCAACCTTAATCGGTTCGCACATGTTTCTGATCTTCGGCCATTCCTGTTACCCTACAATCTATCTACGTATCGCAATGTGCAGGGCCTATGTTTATTGCACAAAATCATTAATGCCTCTGCTCCCTCATATCTTGCTGATTGCCTTGTTCCCCTTCGTACTCGTCGTTCTATGCAATTTTGTATTCCTACACACTATTCCCTACTAGGTAGTCGTTCCTTCTTTGTACATACTGTAAGATTGTGGAATAGTCTCCCCTTCCCCTTGCAAGGTATCAAATCGCTCGCCGCTTTCAGGAGAGGAGTGATCGCGCATTTTGCAACACGGAATGAATGACGTAATATGATCGCTGGCTTGCTGCACAACATGGATTGGCATGCATCCTCCCTAGCATGCATCTTCTCGGCATAGGACTCCGGCTGATATTGGTTAATTTTAATTTTAATTTCAATTTTGATTTTAATTTTGATTTTAGTTTTGTTTTTGATTTTAATTTCAATCAGTAGTCTAGTAAAATTTTAATTTATATTTTAATTTAGATTTAATTTATCTTATGCTGTATTTTCATTTTTTCTTTTCTTCTTCTTTCTCTTTTCTTTGCTTATTAATTTTTGTTTTTTTGCCCTCATATTTTATAATTCTTAGTTATATTTTATAATTCTAATTCTAATTTTAGTATTTTTGTATTTTCCTTTTTATTACGGTACTAAATAAGATTTTAATCTTGTGTACTTTTGATTGAACAAAATAAATTACAAATAAATTACAAATAATTCTCAGAAAGACCTTAAATTGACAAGTTTTGCTAATATCTAATAAACTCAATGGAATTAGACCCGTTCTGAACAAAGTGATCTTTTTTGGGTTCTGCACAGCGATAGCCTTCGAACAAAACATCACTTGTCAAAAAACGACAACATTTCAAAATCGTGCAAAAATTTCGTTACCCTTAACAAACGCGAATTTTTCAAACCTTGGATTAGCACTTCTTGACGGGGAATTGTTTTCTACGCGTGATACAGTTTCAGAAAATTGCGGTTCATCCCGGGTTTTCCAGTAGTTACCGCAAAATTTGTTCTTTTTGGTTAAGTCTGACAAGTTCTTAACAGTTACAGTTTTGCTAATATCTCCGGAAAGCTTTGGAATTTCCAAATGAAGTCATTCGCGTCTCAGTTTGTCAACGGCGCTTCAGCCCGCTCAATACGAATTTGAACACCCGCTTTAGTGCAGCGAACGAAATACGGAGGAAATGTTTGTTTGCTAACGTTCAGGAAAAATAAATTCTCTTCAAAAATCTTGTGGATTTACTACTATTATAGTTATTTGAACTAGCTTCTCTCGGGATTGCTTTGTCATCAGTTCTGATACTAGCCAATTTTCCACTAGTGCTAAACGTATAACTATTTTGTAAGAAGTCAGTTTATTCCATCTTCGTTCATCATACTGGGAAGTTAATCGTGTGGACCGAAAAGGTCAAACCCACATCCCAACTAGTTTTATCATTATTCATCTTCATTTTGAATTTATTATTCAAAAAGTCTATCAGTGGTTGAGCTTTTGGCTTGGCGAAATTTACATTAAAATAACCACTTAATATCAATGGCATTTTACTTCACTTTCTGTTCATTAAAGCTGGACTTTGTGTTGTATATGGCGGTAGTATTTCGTGTATAGTTATATATACCATCAAAGGCAATTTTTTCCTACAGAGCCACCTTTTCTTTATTAAAACCCCAAAAAATGTTTGTCAACAAAACCACCTTTGCTCATACTCGAACGAACCAGCTTTTATCCTAACTATACCCCCAAAACTCCGCTCGACAACAACTATCTTTACCCAATCTAACACCCCCAAAGGCAAATTTTTCCAATAGAACTTTGACTAAACCCTCAAAAAAGGATTTGGCCGAAAAGCCATCTTTTGCTCAAACTATAACACAAAAGGGACTACTCTACCTGCTATATAAGTCCCTAATTCGCCCTGTTATATGCTATGGGAGTAACACATGTACGCTCACACAAAGGATAGAGGGCATGCTAAATTCCTTTGAAAGAAATATTTTGAGATGCATAATAAGCCAAATTTGACAGGAAGAAACATTGAAAATCAGATATAAGGGGTCGTCCATAAATTACGTGAGGTAATGCTCGACCACCTCCTCCCGTTCGGGCTTATTCGTGGGTGTTCACGGCGTGACTCTGCACTTGTACTTGAATTAACAACCTGCTATGCCGAACTGCCCTCTTCGACTGTGTCCATCTGTAGGGAATCATGACGTCACCTGCATACCACGGCCTGTCAGGCGGATACCTGAAGTCGTCATCCTAAATCAGGCTGAGTATTGTGCTGCCTTCAACGGGCCGTGCCTGCCCACCTGGCCTGTCGGCGGCCTTTAGTGGAGAAACAGGTTTTACTTAATTGAACCCAGTTTTGTAGCAATTTTACACTGTTTCGTGAGGAAAAAAATGACGTGATATTTGCCGAAATTCCCTCCTCCCCACGTGAGTTCTGGTGTGATTCGGCTCGAACGCCTTCCCTAAATGCCTCACGTAATTAATGGACCACCCCTAACAGCAAGTTTATCAAATCTATGACGACATAGACTTAATGACATTCATAAAAATCAATAGACTTTGCTGGGCAGGACACGCCGAGCGCATGACAGAGCAGCAAAGAAGGGCTTCACTGGCATGATCCGTAGGCAGGCCGAGGAATAAATGGAAGGGTGCGGTTGTAGCCGGTATACTCCACACATCGAAATAGAGAACTTTGTCCAGAGATATAGAAGACTGGAGGAAAAGGCTAGAGGAGCCAAAGGTGTTAGGAAGAGCTGGGCTGTAGAGCCATGAAAGGAAGAAGATACACCCAAAGGCAGATTGTTCCTACAGAACCAGTTTTTGACCTAACTGAAACCCTAAATCGGATTTGGCAACAAAACAACAACCTGTTGCCCAAACCAAAGCCCCCAAAGGCAAATTTTTTCTACAAAGCCATGGGCTTTACTAAAAACCCAAAAGCAACAAAGGCAAAAAAACCACCTGCTGCTGATACTAAAATCCCCTAAGGGTAATTTTCCCCACAGAATCATCATAAACCCCGTAAGTGTGCTCGGCAACAAAACCACCTATTGCTCCAACTTAAACATAACCAGTTTTTGCTCTAATGCAATGAAATACACTTTTTTTAATATTTATTTGCGAAGGTGGTTGATTCGTACTAAATCAAGGCGAACTTTATGATAAGGGGTAATCCTAAAGGGTTGAAACCACCCCTAAATCAGAAAAAATGAAAAAAAAATTTTCAAGTTTATGCTTCAAATTTGATTGTGGGCGTACTGTCAGGCAAAAATAAATTATTTTCAAACCTTAAGGGGTCAAAACTACCCCTACAATTATAAAAATCAACTTTATATAAAAAAATTTGCAAAAAATTTTGTTTTGCTTTTTGCTTGAAATTTGGTTCAATAGGTATTATCAGCCAAAAATTTATTATTTTCAACCCTTAAGGGGTACATTAAAATTGTAATTATTATTTTCATTATTATTGAAATAATCGCGAAAACCCTCTAAAACGGGGTGATTTTTCCATTTTTAAGGGTGACGCCCATGTTTTAGGGCCGCGGGACCCCGATTTTCGTGATCAACAAAAACCTCGATTTTCTAAACGGTGTTATTTTGGAACAGCCCCCACGCGTTTTGAATAGACTATTAGTAGTTCAAGACTCTACTTGTATGGATGCCCGGTCTCCGAAACATAAAGGGTAAACGTAAAGCTAACGAATTGGCTAGGAGGGCACGACGGCCACTCCCCTTTCAAGAAAGGAAACGATTGGTATGCCTTGGGCCACTTTTAAACTGCGATGCAAACAGCACACAATGCAGTAGCTACTAGGGTGGTTTAGACTGGTAAACTTTTTCTAGGTTGCCTCGGTTTTCAAGGTTGTTGACCTCGCCTGGTGGGAACTAGGTCGCGGAACTGGGTCAAGGCCGTTGTCACCTGCAATTATGTTAAGTGGTTGACACAACATTAATACTTTTAATCTCCTTCTTCGAGATTGTTAAAAAATTAAATTTGTTCAATCTTGAGATCGAACCACAATAATTAATAAAAGAAGTTATGTTAAATGATCTTTATTTAATCACTATTCACTAACTTTATAATAACTTTATAATATAAAAGTTTAGATTACTTAACTTATAACTAGTTGGGATGTGGGTTCGACCCTTTCGGTCCACACGATCAACTTCCCAGTATGATGGATGTTGAATATTATGATTGGATATTTTAATAATAAATGAACAGTAGGCAATATAGAATATATGTATAATACCGAGAATTTGTCACAATTGTTTATCAATATTTTCGCGTGTTGACGCGCTGATGATAAACTGCAATAGTAAAAACTTCATTTTCAATTCGAACGATTTCAGGAGATAGTACCAAAATTAATCAATGTAACGGATTTGTCAAACTTGTCCGAAAAGGCCAAACTGTAATCACTGGAAATCCCGCGATGAACTCAATTCCCAAAACTGTAGGACATGGAAAGCAATCCGCCGTTCAAACAGTTCTGAACTAAAGTTTGAAAATTTCGTCTTGTTTGTAGTGGTTAACGTATATTTGTTGAATGGTTTTTAAAGAAAACTCGGATTTTGACGAGTGATGACTCTTTGGGAAGCTATTGCTCGGCTTAATCCATAAAAGTGAACTTCATTTTGAACGGGTGTCATTCCAACGCTTCGATCGGCACCTCAATGAAGTCAATATCATTTTTGGTTTGCGTTCTATCGAGCATGTACAAAAATCGCTTACGCCCTTTAAACATAGATACCGCTTGATCGAATTTTATGAAAATCTTTTCAAAGTGTACTTTTGGTAATACGCTACGATCGGCACCTCAAAGAAGTCGGTACCATGGTTGGTTCGTGCTATATCGTGCATGTACAAAAATCACTTACGTCGCTTAAACAAAAAACGGCTGGACCGAATTTCATGAAAATCTTTTCAGATCATATTTCGGTTAATACGCTTCGAACGACACCTCAACGAAGTCGATATCAGTTTTGGTTCGCGCGATATCGTGCAGGAAAAAATGACCACATCCGTACGCACACACACACACATACTTCCTCCCAATTTTTTGCTTAAAATGCTCCTGGGACCTTGAAAGATGAAAATACGTTGAAATTTTCGATTTCGATTTTCGGACCGATTACAATAACTTCCTATACTGGGAAGTTAATAAAATTAAGTTGAGAGAGGAAACGCGGAGACGACCGGGAACTATGTTTTAGCTTTAAGAACTCGATTGGAACTGCACCTTACATTTAATTCATTATGCCAATCAACCCTTGGGTGCATTAACGTTCGTGCACCTGCAGTTCTTAGAACAGAGGATGTCAACGAGACACGGCTTGCAAAAACTTACTTGCGAAATCGTGAGAACCCATTTCGCGACATTATGACGAAATTCAAAAGGTGAAATTCAAGGGGATATCCTGTAGGGACATCGTCCTACTACTTCCCAATTACTTGACTGCAAAAGACTTTGTACAAAATAGCCGACTTGCATCAAGTAACTTTAAAAAAAAAAAAAAAACAATAATATTTTTTCAGTCTTGACGTTTCAAAATAAAAATAAGACTAGTGTGATTTCAATTTATTTTCAATTTCAAAAAAACGAGTTTAAAAATAAAAACAATAATTAAAACTAGTTCTAAAATAAAACCAATAATATATATATGTATATATGTATATATAATATCAATAAGCGATATATGCTATTAAATATAATATGTATAAGCTATTAAATAGACCAAAAAACGAGTTAAAAAATAAAGTAGTTCAAAAATAAACATCACGTGTTATTAATTTTACTATTGGGAGAAGACCCCCATAATTTACTATTGGGAGAAGACCCACAGTCTCAAGGCTAATAATGTCTCATGGGAATTATAGAATTATAATATCGTTTTCTTAGGAGGAGTAACTATAACAATTAATCACGTGTAATTATGGGGTTGACCTTGGAATCTACAGCAGGCGGGTAATGCATTATGTAGGTCAAGGTCGTCCCTGTGATTATTATGGGCGGTGGCAGGTGCAGCGCTGCGGAAGTAGGGTGGAGCAGTAAGGGCAAGTGGGTGCACCTGCAGCTCGGCGGAAGTGGAAAGTGGGTGCAGCAGAACTATTGGCGACGGCGCCAGTGCTGAGAACCCGCTAGCTATTACTTGACGGCGCGGCGGGTTGACTTTAGTGTGATTGGTGTTGGGGGTTGTAAAAGTAAAAACCTGAAAATGCTTTATTAACTGATTACCTTGTCTCGAAACCTACGATTTCAGCAGAAGCTGTAAGAATCTGGACGAGGAGCAAAGTGTTAAACACCTTCTCTGTCACTGTCCAGCCCTAAGCAAAAGGAGACTTACCACTTTTCGTGATCCCTTCCTAAGCAGGCTTGCGGAAATGTCGAAGTTTGGGATCCCGCAACTAAGAAGATTCATTATGTCCTTGAGGTAGTTTAACGAAGAAACGACACTTTAATATCAGGTTGAAAAGGGGATCATTATGGCGTAGCCTAAGTGCTTGAGCAGTGCACTAACAGCTCAGCCATATCTAACCTAACCTAAGCTCATCATGACTAATCGATCAGCGCGCATTTGTGAAATGTTCGAAGTTCAAATCCCAGAGGTAGGTGATGACAGACGGCAAAACCGAGACGACAAAACCGTCAGCCCTGTTAGCTGAACTCCAAACCATTGGAACTCACTCCCACAATGTCTACAAGCTCAAACACAGCCTTTATTGTCATACTCTTCAAAAGTTTCCTGGCTAAACTTTGTACCACTGCCAAAAACGATCTGGTTGTTACATGCTGCTATGGTAATAGCGATATAGCTTTTTCGAGCTTGGTGTATGGAGATGCGAAAGTTACCACCTCGATGAGTTTACATCTTTTGAGGCCACAGGTAGCAACACAGATAAATTAGGGTTGTACTCAAAGCGGGGGCCTAATGTAGGATTTGTTGATTGAAGCTTACGCCACGGCTTGAAGACGGAACTTGTATCTCTCAAGATATGGGGATGCTTGTTTGCCGGTATGGAATACCCGGTCATTTCATCGCAGATACTCAGTTAAAAGCCAATGTTTTCAAGATAAGGGTCAGTCGTTTGATTCAGTTTTCAGTGGACTAACTAGTGACTGATTTTGCTGAAATCTACTTTCTTACTTTATACAATCACAAACACATAACTAGCAAAAATCAATGCGGTATAAATTTGCCTCCACAAATGATAAATATCAAATTCCCATTACACCGCCAATTCAAACGCCACGATTGCTGCCAAGCATAAATCTATAAAATATAAAAGAAAATTGATAGAAATCAACCCACCAACAAGAATCACAAAGGAACAATTTCAAAGGCCCAGAATTTATTACATTTTCTCCTTTCTTTCACAAAATTACCACATTCATTACTTCATACCCACTCAAGTCCTTTTTGCTATAACTACAGCCAGGCCCTAGCAAGGATTTTTTGACAGGTTTATAATTACAGAAAAAAGGACAAACAAACGACGCCTTCACTAGTTTTTCGCCCCGCAGTCAACAGCAAAGTCAGGCGCCCCCGTTCAAGTCAACTTTGCGAGTGCGAACAAGAAAAGGATATCCGGAAGTTTTTCTGTCCTGATCCTTTACCAATCGTGCAAATAACGCGTATGTGTGCATCCGTCAATTAAGACGTCTTCGTTTGTGGCCCCGCCAATTGAATATACGGAGTCAATTAGTGTAATTTAATGGTTATGGGCAACTGCGGAGAGAAGTGATAGCGCCATCATCAAATAATAGCTGCCAGCTGGGGGGTCTTGCAAAAATATCCCTTTCATCCCTCCCATGGCAGTAATAATTGGGGCACGGAGAACATGCAAGTTGCTACTGTGTATGCCTCCACCAAAGAATATGAGGAGATTGTTATCTTTAATGTCTTCATTTAAGGAATCGTTTTTTTTTGAAGGTTTTTGTCTTTACTTTTTTTTATTGGGGAATTCAACGATTGAATGCGAAAGAGACAAGTTTTAAATTTCTTTTCAATTTTT
This sequence comes from Thereva unica, assembly GCA_949987705.1. Lineage (NCBI taxonomy): Eukaryota > Metazoa > Arthropoda > Insecta > Diptera > Therevidae > Thereva > Thereva unica. The sequence goes on along the minus strand of CATLJY010000344.1, from coordinate 15,584 downwards.
ACTTAATTTTGGGCTACGAAAAAGAAAAGGAAGGGAAGCGCATTAGAAGGCCGGTTGCAGGACAGTACAATCGCACACTACTACACATTCGTTTGTATATAGTGTGATTAAAAAAATTATATTTAATATATGTACTACTAGCATAAAACCCGCGTGCCTTGCAACGCCTTTAAATAAAAACTGTTTATTATGTGCAATGTTTTCCTTAAAAAAAAAAACACACACACACACACACAAAAGTCAGCTGTTATTATCCCTAAAAAGGGATTTTAATAAATATGGTAAACAAATTGCTGCGTATATCACCTCTGCTCAACAAATCTGCAAGTTTTGAAGCAGAGATTGGCATGTATTTGTCATCAAGAGAAGTGACATTTTAGGGTTTGACAAACTTTCGTTAAGTTTGTTCGCCTATTTACGTGGGTGCAAGAAATTATGAAGCAATCACAAATGAATATTAAATAAAGTGAATTTCGAGTCATTCATTTCTACGTGATTATAGGGATGCACTGTCAACATTTCAGCCGTTTAGCTACAGCGGTTTGGGTTAGCCCCCCTTTAACCCCCTTATGGGATGAATTTCGAGTAATCGCCTCTTAGTGGATGTTCACGTCATAATAAGGATGCACTGTCGAAATTTCAGCCCTATAGCTCCAGTAGTTTGGTAACCCCATTTCACCCCGTTAGGGGATGAATTTCGAAAAATCGCTTCTTAGTGAATGTCCACGTCATTATAGAGATGCACTGTCAAAATTTCAGCCGTTTAGCTACAGCGGTTTGGGTTAGCCCCATTTAACCCCCTTAGGGGATAAATTTTAAAAAATCGCTCCTAAGTGGATGTCCACGTCATTATAGGGATGCACTGTCAATATTAAAGCCCTTCAGCTTCAGCGGTGTGGGTTAACCTCATTTCACCCCCTTAGGGAATGAATTTCGAAAAATCGCTTCTTAGTAGATGTCCACGTCATTAAAGGAATGCACTGTCAAAATTTCAGCCCTATAACTTTAGCGGTTTGGATAAACCCCATTTCACCCCCATAGGGGATGAATTTCGAAAAATCGCTTTATAGTGGATGTCCACGCCATTATAGGGATGCACTGGCAAACAGGCAAACAGGCAAACAGGCCAACAGGCCAACAGGCCAATAGGCCAACAGGCCAACAGGACAACAGGCCAACAGGCCAACAGGACAACAGGCCAACAGGCAAACAGGCAAACAGGCCAACAGGCTGACAGGCTGACAGGCTGACAGGCTGACAGGCTGACTGGCTGACAGGCTGACAGGCTGACAGGCTGACAGGCTGACAGGCTGACAGGCTAACAGGCTAACAGGCTGACAGGCTAACAGGTTGACAGGCTAACAGGCTGACAGGCTGACAGGCTAACAGGGTAACAGGCTGACAGGCTAACAGGTTGACAGGCTAACAGGCTGACAGGCTGACAGGCTATCAGGCTAACAGGCTCACAGGCTGACAGGTATTATAGGGATGCACTGTCATAATTTCAGCCCTATAACTTTATCGGTTTGGATAAACCCCATTTCACCCCCTTAGGGGATGAATTTCGAAAAATCGCTTTTTTAGTGGATGTCCAGGCCATTATAGGGAAAATTTCAGCATTATAGCTCCAGCGGTTTTGAGTTGACCCCATTTCACCCCCTTAGGGGATGAATTTCGAAAAATCGCTAGGGATGCACTGTCAAAATTTCAGCCTTTTAGCTCTAACGGTTTAGGTTGTGCGTTGTCTGTCAGTCAGTTACTTTTTATACAATAGAAAAAAAAGAAAAAAAAATCCCCTTAAAACTTATTGAACCCCATTTCATCCCCTTCAACCCTTTTTTTCTCCATAAAAAGTAGCCTATGTCCGTCTCCATGGTCTATACTATGTCTGTAGCAAATTTCATCAAAATCGGTCCAGTGGTTTAGGCGTGAAAGCGTAACAGACAGACAGACAAAGTTACTTTCGAATTTATAATATTATTGATATTTTCGCACGCCCTAGCGCAATCGGGTTGCCCTATAATAAATCGGAAACACACAAACGGACAATCGTAATATCCTTATTCTCATTTAGTACAGTTTCCAGAGTAAAAAATTCACTAAAACTGCAAAAAAAAATTGTAGGGTAATGAAATTTGGAATAGTGGGAGTTTAGCAATAGGAGAAAGGGTAACCGTTGAGTTCCGGGCCGTACTTTGTGAAAATCACGAGAAAATCCGATTGAAAAGATTTTCCGACACTTTCCCGGGCATAGCTCGGGAAAAACGTCGAAATTGGAAAAATGTTAAGAGGATAAAATTAAAGCTATGAAAATCCTCGACAAAAAAGGCTATTCAAGCTTTTCCCGGAAAAAATCCCGTTTGGTCGGAAAATAGAGGATAAAGAAAAAAATTATGAAAAATTATTTCGTATATATAGGTATAATTGTTTTCTTTAAGCAGGGTGTCCCACCTAAAGTTTCAAATTGGCAGACTGTAGATAGGCTTTGGATAGACGAACAAAAAATCATATGGGAGGGGGGCGGAAATCGTAACGGTTTAGCCACTAGGGCGTTTTGAAAATTTTTTGATAGAGGTTTACATATCACCCTATATTTTGGTAATCCGATGACCTACTTCCATGAATTAGGTAGCAGTATTCGCAGAATATTCCCACCTATCTAAAACTGTAAAAGCGAAGGTTCTACACTACCAACTTCCAGAGTTATGAGTCAAAATTTCGGGTTGTTCACTGAAAAACTATTTCGAATATACATATATATTGAAAAAATTGACAAAGTTCCTATATTTATTTCCATTTATCCTTCATCGCTGGATGTCTCGGGGTACACACATCAAGTTCATTTTAGGAATGCCTTTTGGCCGAGATATCTTCGAACAAGTAGAGACCTTCTGTAGAATAAGGTTTTCCACAACGGATCAACACATTAATGCCAGAGATACAAGGACAAAAAAAGATACATCAGATCTCTTGACTATCGATTCTTGGTTCGACGGCCATAACCCATTCCCCCATGAAAGTGCTCTGAGGTCTATTGCAACAGGATTTACTGCCACGAGTAATATAAATTGCCACAAGGCCTTGCCTGTCAGAATGCAGAGTCTGCAAAAAATGATCGGCAAAAGTTTTAGTGATATAGGGGTCGTCCATAAATGACGTGAGGTGATTTTTGGGATTTTTCGACCCAAAGTCCAAAAAATTTGGTACTTACTTTTTTTTAGACGAGTTCTACACTTTCTAGCAAGTTTATAAACTGACAAAATTTCTCTTCGGATGTTTGGTAGTACGAAGGATTAGCTATATTAGTACTAGATCCGTAGAAGAACGACCTTCACCGATCGAGTAACCGAATGAAATTTATTTCTATGATACAAAAACTTTTTTATACCGTAGCCCCGTAGCTACAACGGCTACAATAGCAGAATACATTTCTAGCAGGATGGGGCACCGGCACATACCGCTAGGGTGGGTCTCGACAGAGAAACTAAAATACATGTACGGGGAAAACGAATAAATCGCTTCATGGATATCGACTGGCCCCATGATTACCTATCCATTACCATGACATATCAACTAACCAGTTATCTCTCACCGTGTTGAAATATAGGCAGATCTAAACAGATCTTTCTAAACGTTGAAGTCTCTGACCACAACTGTCCTCAGTGTGTTTTGAGAACTTATCGAACGATTTCCAAGATTGATCTGTAGGCAATGGGGTACCACTAGCCCATGAGCAGATCGGTTGAGAGGATCCTGACTGTCAACCGACTTTGAGATACCAGTTGATTGCCTACAGGTGAATTCAATTTTTGGCATCAGGTCAGATCTTGGATGTTATCTTTATTATTTGTCGCAGTAGGCAGGTTTCAGGCTTTCCGGAGACTTTACTTATGTATATGACGCTGACGTCGGTAAACGTCGGTAAACGTCGGTAAACGGTCAGGAGATGTCTTCTCGCTTATTGTACTTAGAGACGATGGCAGAGAATTTTTTTTGGAAAATTGGAAGTTAAGGAAAGGAAAGTTATCTAGGTCGGAAAAATGGAAAGAACCATTCGGCTTAGTGGATTCGAATCACACACATTTGGGATGGTAGTCGGGCGTCTTAATCCCTTTTTTTACCGAGCTTGAGATGTTTTAGTAAAGCATGGATATCCTATGTTGGAATAGTGTTATATCCAGCGTGACTACCCAGTCGGGAATATTGGAAGCCCTTACTTATGTATTTGATTACTTCAGTCCTGATTTGACACTGCAAAGGTAATCGGTTGAAATGTAATTAATACAGAATCCACAACGTCCACAGCCAAAGTACTACTACTTGCACTTTGCATTACCTGGTAATGCAGAGGGTAATGCCTCTATGCTTGTCATTTATTTGTTCTGTTCTGTTATTTCTTCGTTCTTTTGATTCTTTCTCCTTTTTACCAGTAATGACCTATGTAAGGCCTTCCATGGCTATGACATTTCTATGTTAATTGTAATTAACAAAATAATCCAGCTGGTAGTGTATACCATTTACAAAATAAGGCATTCAGCATTAATGAAGAAGTTCTTCCTTTCCCGACTGGGTAGTGGCCCAGTTGTTTGTGTCTATTATGTGTGAGGGAGATTTCTGTCTAGACCAACTACTATGCTTATAAATGACTATTTATACACTTCGTCATGCTTCCTTGATTTCCATTTAAATCTTAAGCTATAAACCTATTACTTTCACCTGATTTCAAAAATCTCAAGTCAAACTTTTTCACAAACAACAATCGAAAAAAAGTTTCTACCCCAAAATTCAGCAGAAGGACAAAAAAAAAGAAAACTTTGAAACAAAACAACCCAAGAACAAGTTGCTCCCTTCACACTTCACTATGTTCACGTACAGCACGTGACTAGTTTCCATATTTACTTGCAAATCGAATCTGTCCCTTCAGATTTTACCTTATCAATTTGGCTCTGGCTTAGAGCCCCCCACCCATAGCACCTGAGGTCGTTTACCTTTTGTAACTTGTTCCAAAAATCTTACCTGACATGCATATTGTGGTAATAAAACATTTCACAGAACCTGTATCCATGGCAAGGGCTGCTTCTGACGGTAATCAAATCAAAGTTAGAAGCGCGATTTAAGATGTCGTGTTTGTGTAAAAGGCAGCTTGGTGATACAGCGTGGGTGGACCAAGGGTGGGGGAGACACAAGTATAACTTGTTGTCTTTAAGTTTTCAAGATTTTCTCATATTTTTCTTGGAATAGAGAAAAAACAGTTTTTATTGTGTTTTTTATGAATAGAGCGTAGATTGTTGGATTTGATGATTTGGAAGTTTCCTCCCTCGCAAACATCTAATCCCAGAGATATGAGTCTCATAACAAGGACTTTACCACGCACAAACGCAACACTTTCTTCGTGAAAGGGTTACTTCCTCCGAAAATGAAATCGCAGTGAAAATGGTTTCCGACAGCAGAAAAAAAGTGAATAATAATAAAAAAAAAAACAGGATTCAAGAAAATTTACACAAAATCGACATCATTACAATAGTCATAAACATACATCCATGCATACAAAAAATTGTGTCCTTTCGTAAGGTGATTTGTTGTCAAAATTCAGGTGACATTTTTAGGATTATTTATTTTTTTTCCTGCCTCCAGAGCCCCGCGATGAGTTGCCATTCTCTACGAGGAAGAGTGATCACAGACGCGAACAATGCCTTCCTCCAGAAGGAGCAACATATTCAGAAGCACCACTTTGGCAAATCCACTCAAAATCCTTACTAGCTTGTTATTCGCGAATGCCACGTGCGAAGGCACCTGCTGATTTCAGGTAACATTACACCAACATTTATCACTGGAGCTGTGTACTGTATCAACGAGATTTGCTCATCCGTCTACATTCGATTCTTACCGTTTTGCGCGATATCCTTAGAATATTTCGGGGGATTGACAGTGTACATGTATTATGAGATTTGTGCTGGGAGTTTCTTCGAAAAGGACTCTGGAGTTTCTTCTTGTTTACGTTTTTATTTTAAGGATATAAAAATTTTCTGTGTGGAAATAAGCCATTGATGGAGCATTGAAGAATGGGTGAAAAATGGAGAGAGTGTTGAATGGGTATTGGTCTTGTGCAGTTCTGAATTTTAAGGAGCGCAGATGGTCGGATGCGTCTTTATCTCAGGGAAAATTCTTCGCGTTTGTTTAGGAGTTAACAGTAATCAGTGCAATCTATTTTGTGGTAAAAGATAGAAGAAGCACACTCGAACAAAGATTATGGAGAAAGGAAATGAATCATAAATATGTAATTCGCTGCATAGTGTCGAAAACTTGGAGCCTTGAATTTTTCTTTAGCGCGCATTTTGTTTGTCTAACATTTGTCTTTTTTAGGAGACAAAATCAGGCTTAAGAATAACCCTTTGTAATACCAGTATATCATGATGCTTATATCATGGTACAATATCTAGTAGCAAGATAAAGCTGAAAGGCAATAAAATGGGGGTTCTTGAAAAGCTGGCGTTTGTATTCTTGAAGGTTGTATGTGCTCGGGAATACTGACTGTGTAAGGTAGTTCCATAGTCCAGTGGTCTATCCGCAAGGCCGTACCCAGGAAAAAATTTCGGGGGGGGTTAAAACACCGGGGGGTCTGGGATGTATGGAATACCCCCTAGTAAGGCGGTGGTCCAGGAAAATTGACAAAATTTAAGTGTAAAATGACGCATTTTTAGGACGAGTTTAACTCTTAATTAACCAGAGTTTAGAGGCAAAAAAACTATGGTTTGACTCGAGAATTTTGATTAAAAAATTTATTTATTTATTTATTAATTCGCCAAACAAGGCACACTTAAACTAGTTATAATACTTAGATTAAAACATAGTGTACAGTCTTTTATAATATAATATTACTATAACTACTGATAGCTACTAAAAACCTACTATTGTCAGAGAGGGGGTTGTGTTAGTAGGGTTCTGAGTATTTTTTTATAGGATGCCGTGTTGAGTGAAGGGGAGAAAGAGGAGCTATGGCTATTAACAACCATACAGCATCTGTTGACGGGCTCGTTCCTTGCGTAATCGGTGCGATGTGGATATTCCCTAAGTAGTTTAGTGTGTCGTGTGTGTCGAACTACATCATTGAATTTGATTCTGTCCGACAGAAACTGCACTTTAAGCTTTCCACTTAGGACGTCAAAGGCAACGCAAGATATGAGCAGTTTCCTCCTGCTAGACAACGGCATGAGATCAAGCACTTTGAGCCTGTCCAATCTCTTTTGAATGAATTCGATCCTCCTACTGCTCACTTGGAATATAGGATCCCAGATAGGACACGCATAATCCAGGATTGGGCGGACTAAAGAACAGAAGAGTGTTTTTGTGACCCATACATTACCAAATTCTTTGGCTCTCCTCTTAATGAAACCAAGCAGTTTGTTGGCTCTGGCAGTTATATTATCGTAGTGCAGGTTGAAATTGAGTTTTTTGTCTAGAACGACGCCTAGATCTACGATATGATCAACCTGATTCAACATTATGCCATTGAGATAATAGTTATGGTTCTGTGTGTTTTTTAAGCAGGAGAAGGTAATTGCATGATATTTGCTGATGTTAAGTTGCAGTTTATTCATGGTGCACCAGTCGTGTAGGGCATTGAGCTTTGTCTGCAAGAAGGAAGCATCAGTTTGGGTCTCAATGACACTATAAATTTTGAGATCATCCGCGTTAAAGAGATGTGGAATATTTGCTAATTTATCGGAAAGATCGGAGATGAAAATATTGAAGAGAAGGGGGCCGAGAAGACTACTCTGAGGAACGCCAGAGGTTACTTCGATCTCATTAGATACGTAGAAATCCTTGGAATCTGATAACCTGTGTTCTTCCGTTCAGATATGATTTTAACCATTCCAGGGCAGAACCTGATATACAAAACTTTAATAGTTTTGCGATTAGGATGGCGTGGTCCCCTCGATCGAAGGCCTTGCTGAAATCAGTGTACACAGCATCCAATTGATGGCCGCTCTCCATATCGCATCGCAATTCGGAAATAAGGACCATAGGGCTAGAAGTTGTTGAACGTCCTTTCCGAAACCCATGTTGTTATTCGTTTAGGTATGGATCGATAAGAGGAGCAATCCTGTCATAAACAAGTTTTTCAAAAAGCTTAGGAATTGATGATAAAATGGCAATGCCCCTATAGTTGTCTACCGAGTGCTTGTCACCGGATTTATAGATTGGCGTTAGGTAGGATTTCTTCCACAGCTTGGGAAACTTTCCTAACGATAAAGATTTGTTGAAGATGAGAAAAAGACAAAATGCGATGTGTTGTGAGCAGCACTGGAGGGAAATAGGAGGGAGATTGTCGGGACCATTACCTTTTTTGATATCAAGATTGTTCAAGAATGTTAACGTAATCAAAGAATTTTTTAGGATCACTTATGATACTATCACCAACAGAATTAATATATGTAGAGTAGGCCTCGCGAGACCTGTTGGCCAGGCCAGTTCAATTCATAAACACCATTAATTAATTAAATTATGAAATACTTACAGGTAGCAAAATATCAAGAAAATATCATTCTCTTTAATTCAGGAAAACTTGTGTTTGAAAATAACTTATTTCTGGAAAATTTCGGGGGGGGGTTTCAACCCCTCTGACCCCCCCTCTGGGTACGGCCTTGATCCGTAAACCAATTCCTAGATCCCAGCAGGCGAGAAAATAATGATTTCAGACTATGCGAGTGAATTGAGCAGGCTAGTCCTGTGTTGCCGGAAAAGCGTTGCTCTGGATGAGGAAGTTTATTCATTTCAGTGGAACAGTCGCATAAATAAAGCTTGTCCGAACAGACCTCATAAAGCGGCTTTCAAACCCCCATGGTGGTCTCCAGAACTTGAAACACTCCGCAGAGAGTGTAGAAAGGAATTTCATTCAGCTAGACGCAGCAACAACGTAACCTCCTGGGGCTGCTACAAGTCGAAGCTAAATAGATACAAAATGGCAATAAGGAAGGCCAAACGTACCTAGTGGGCCACCTTTTGCAGCAATATAGAGTCCACATCGGAAGCCTCAAGGCTACGTAAAATACTTACTAAAGCGCCAATAATGCTTAGTTACTTACGCAAAGAAAACGGCGATTGGACAGACTCAAGCATAGAATCTTTGACACTACTCATGGACACCCACTTCCCGAGTAGTACCGTAACTGAGACAACCATCGCCTTAGACCCTCCGGCCTCACCACAGCTGGTCAAATCCATCATAAGCAAAGCGAGAATTGAATGGGCGGTAAGCACCTTCCAGCCCTATAAATCACCAGGCCCTGACGGCATAGTACCGGCACAACTGCAACGCACGCTTAGTCATATAATGCCCTGGTTGCAGGCCATGTTTTCCGGGTGCCTGCAGATCAACTGTATTCCTTCTAGCTGAAAAGAGGTAAAAGTGGTTTTTATACCCAAGGCAGGAAAAGCCTCCCATACAACACCCAAAGACTTCAGGACAATCAGCCTATCATCCGTTTTATTGAAGACTCTAGAACGGCTAATTGAAATATATCTGAGGCAGACCATACCAACCTCGGAGCTTTCTGGCGCGCAGCACGCCTATACAAAGGGCAGATCCACGGATACTGCCCTTCACTCATTGGTTTCAACCATAGAAAAGTCACTCCAAATTAAGGAATACACCCTAGTAGCTTTCCTTGACATAGAGGGAGCTTTTAACAACGTGCTCCCGGACGCCATTACCCTGGCCTTGGCGAAGCTGAGAATAGAGGCGCCGCTAGTGTCTCTTATACATCAAATGCTTACCGGCAGGATCGTGAGCTCCACCCTTGGCGACTGCTCGGTTCGAAGGGCCGTCAACAGAGGTACCCCGCAAGGAGGAGTACTTTGTCCACTTTTATGGGTCGCGACCGTGAACCAGCTGCTGCGACGCTTGGAGGCAGTGGGACATCATGTACTGGCGTACGCGGATGACATTGTCATCATCATAAAAGGAAAATTCCCACAAGTCCTCTGTGATCTCATGGAGCCGGCGTTACTAACTCTTTCAAACTGGGCTGCCACTCGCGGACTCAGCGTTAACCCTGATAAAACAGAATTAGTTCTCTTCACGAGGAGATATAAAACTCCACCACTAACTCCACCCCGGCTAAACAATGTCAGGCTCAAATTCAGCAACAGTGCCAAATATCTGGGAATAACCCTGGACAAGAAGCTCCTCTGGAATGAAAACACAGAAGAGCGCATTAAGAAAGCGAACATAGCGCTTTTCGCTTGCAAAAAAATCCATAGGGAAGAAATGGGGTTTCTCCCCGAACATAGTACGATGGATCTATACTGCGATTGTCCGTCCAATACTCCTATACGGGGTCTTAGTATGGCGGCCAACCCTAAATAAGTCCACTGTGCTCAACAAACTACAGAAAGTACAAAGATGTGCGGAGTTATGCATAACAGGAGCCCTTCGCTCCACTCTACAGACGCCCTAAATGTTATGCTATTCCTCCCTCCTTTAAATCTTGTGGCTAAGAAAAGCGCAACCATCGCAGCCCTTAGAATAAAAGAATCTGGCTTTTGGACCGGAATCGTAGGAGGACACACGAAAAGTGCTGGACTCTGTTACCATCCCCATAAAAACGGACTTCTGCATACCCGAAATCAACTTCACAAGAAACTACGGAGTCCACATCCCTTCACGTTGTGAATGGAGAAACAGACCACACAGTTCTTAAGGTGCCACAAACTTCTTTACTGATGGCTCTAAACTCGAAGGTCGAGTAGGAGGAGGAGTATTTTCCCCAGAGCTTGGGATTGAAGTCTCCTTTCGACTACCCGATCACTGTAGTGTATACCAAGCAGAGGTTTTAGCAATACATGAGGCTGTTCTACTGATCAACCAACAAGGCGACAGAAATCGGACTGTTTACATCTTTTCAGATAGTCAGGCGGCTCTGAAAGCTCTGCGCTCTTGCACAAACAGCTCTAGAACTACCTCTGAATGTCGCAGATCTCTTAACGAGATGGCTCAACAGTTCAGGACCCTCCTCGTATGGGTGCCTGGGCACCGAAATATAGAGGGAAATTGTAAAGCTGACGAACTGGCTAGGAAGGGCACGACCGCTACTCTTCTTCCGGAAAAGGAAAGAGTTGGTATGCCTTGGGCCACTTTTAAACTCCAATGCAAACAGCACACAATGCTACAAGCGAAAAAGCATTGGAGAGATCTTAATAAATGCATGGTGGCCAAACTAACCTGGCCCTCTTATGATCTTCGGCGGACCACCTCATTACTGAGTCTCGGTAGACCAGACCTCTCAGCTATAGTAGGAGTGCTCACCGGACACTGTCTGAGAGGGACGCATGCGACCCGCTTAGGTCTTGAGACCTACGATTTTTGTAGAAGCTGCAAAAATCCGGACGAGGAGGAAAGTGTACTACATCTCCTCTGTTACTGTCCAGCCCTATGCAGAAAGAGACTAAGCGCATTTGGCGAGCCCTTTTTAAACACGCTTACGGAGATATCAAAGATCGGGATCCCGCAACTTAGAAGATTCATTACTTCCTCGAGATGGTTTAGCGAAGAAACGACACTTGAACAACAAGTTCAAAGTGGGATCACTATGGCAGCACAATGGCCCTATCCTTTTGGCCTAAGTGTATGAGCTGAAACCAACAGCTCAGCCATATCTAACCTAACCTAACCTAACAGTCGCTAGGGCTACTACATTCCTGCGGTCACTCAATGAGTCAATCGAAGCGCAATTACCGCAATCACCAATAGCTTTGAAGGCACGAATTTGCATCTTGTTCAGCTATGCTAAGTTGATTGCCGGCCTGCTCCCCTTTGAATTTAGGCGATTTTCAAAAGGTTTGGAATTGCTCTTTTTTGGACTGGAATTCGTTAGGCATCTTCATGGGCGCCTGTAAATTAAATTTCACACAGGAAATCCCAGTATTTCCCGAGGTAAATGCCGTTTTCGGGCCTTTCGTTGCCCATAATTACCGAACCCTTTAGAGTATTGTGGGTAAGTAAATTTTAAAAGATTTTATTTTAAAAAATTGGGCATATAGATGGGCAATTCATGAGCGAACTAGTTCAAATGAACTAATCATTTCACTGAATTAATCATTGCTTTAGTTTATTTGAAAATGATCTAGTTCATTTTGTCTCCGTTCTATTCTCCTACATAATCATCACTGTAATAATATTGTAGGCATCGAAACTCAATCAAATGAACCGTAGCAAGTGAAATGAATTAAAACATTGGAACGAAGCAAAAAACTTCTAGCTGTCAATATATGGGGCTATGTGATTCCCGATTTACGAAGGGACGGGACGAAGGTAAGACTAGTCGATCATAATCCGAGCAGACTGCTGAATTCGCATCTACTAAGAAATTCCAGGTACGTCAAGAAGTAAATTTGTATTCCTGTTGATTTGAGTTAGCTAGAAGAGCACGATCATGCAGACAAGGGGTGGAAGGCGCTTGTCTAACATTACTAAAGCCGAAGTAGTAATGCAGGGAAGGAAAAGGAAAACTTTAGTCCAACTAGCGCGGTTCCATTCTCGAGGTATCAAGAGCAACCAGGCCAGACTGATCAAAACCATTGATTATCTATAAGTAGATGCGTAATCATGGGACCTGCGAGGATGGCGGGTGTTGGTTTTTGGCGGCGCTGGCGTCTGTTTTCTTTTTGCGGTTTGTTCTTTCGGTAAAACTTGCAAGATTTGGAAGCTTTGGTTTGGAGTTTCGATAATACATAATAAAAAAGCTGAGAGTTATCGATGATGTAAATAAAGTGTACATAAGAAGGTATTTTCTTGGAACATTAAAATGAAGTTGAATTTATTTTGGATGGGGCACGGTGCCGTATGCAAATTTGAGATATCGAATCTCATGATTTTTTGGGTCGCTGATTATGAAAATCAGCAGAAAATTTTAGGACTGCAATAAAATATATTTGTCACCCTTAAAAATGTAAAATACACCCCTTTTTAAGGATAAGGATAATTATAATAATCAAATTAAATGTTCTCTTTTCTATATTTATGTGCGAAGGTGGTTGATTTATATTGAATCTAGCCAAGTTTTATCAAGCATTAAGGGGATAAAACTACCCTTTGATTGAAGTAATATTTTAAAAATAAAGAAGCAGCAGCTTTTTTCTACGTTTTGGTTAATTGCTGCTGCTACCGGATTGCAGGTTGGCTGCTTGGTATTGTTAAGAAGAAATAAATAATTTTCAACCACCTCAAGATACAGGCTGTATTTGAAAAATGATTCAAATATTTTTATGTGTTTAAATTTTATTTTTGATGAAATAATATCAAAAAAAAAATTGGAAAATTTATTATAACCTCCTTTTCAATGCGGTGAATCCACCCTTGAATTAAACCAAAATAAAAAAAAACTTGAAAAAAATTGCACGATTTTTGAACAAATTTCACAAAATAACCCTTGTACTACTAGTTAATTATGTCGTTTCATGTCATGCTTCATTGTCTTGCAGTAAGATTAGTACAAGGGTGGAATAAGTTAACCGTTATGAGCGTTGGGAGGGGGAATTGACGAGGAATTCTGCGTTTGAATTCTTGGATGTTGTAGGAGCTCGGAAATACTAACTGATTATTCCAGAATCAAGTTGTTCTTCTTAGAAACGAATTACTATTTTGTAGAGTGCCCGAAAAGAGGGCTGCAGGTGGAAGGAGTGAGACGAGTTATCTAATTTGGTGCTGCGGGAATAAGATTGTCGTGCAGGCAGGAGAGCGTTTATTTCGATGGTACTGAGATAGTGGCGATAGAATGTTGTATGTTTAGCAAGTAATTTGTTGATCTACACAGGAAGGACCAAGATTTATTAATGGTCAATTCGCCGTCGACGATAACTTTGGAAGTTTACGGGATAAAACTGATAAAAGTGTTTAAATATTCTCCGTTTTTTACAAATAAGGCCTTTGATTTGTTACATATAGGGTGTTTGTAATACTCTACTTACAAATTTTATAGCGCCAAACTATTAGGAGTCCTAGCATACGTGACAGACCCTGTACAAGCAGTTGCGGAAAAATTGTAAAAATGTGAGGAAGTAAAATAAAGCCAGTTTATAGTATACTTCAGCTTGTTATGCTGTCGAATTTAAATTTTGGAAAGAAGGATTCAATTGTTTTACAGTTCGATTTATGTGGGTCTATCATTATAGACAAGGTCCTAATCCAAAGCAATGCCTGAATGCGAAAGGATCTTTTTGATTGAAAGCCGTGGATTATGGCTACTGAGGACACCACGATATAAAAAAACGCGCCCTGTACTCGCCCTCTTAGGTGGTGTAGAAGAGAGTGCACAAGACTTATTATATTTATAAAGCACTTACGATTCCTGGTGCGTTATAAATCTTAAAATATTCTTTTGGAGTAAAGGTCGACAATTTAGCATGGAATGGCTTATTTTACATAAAGAAAGATGTTACTTTTCCCATATCATTAAATATCAAAACTTAATGATGAGGCAAAATAGTTCATTGCCTGGGATACTAAATGATAAAAACCACTTCCATGTGTTAATTGAAATCTTATTACTGAAATTTTCGCCGGCTCAACTTTTGGTCGAAATTAGAAAAATTATCATATTCTGTACAAAGCAGAAATTAAAATTTGCGGCACCGTCATTAAAAAAATGATTTCATAAAAAAGGAAAAAAAAAATAAATCTTTCACGACTAAATTTTTTCCTAAACCTGAAAAATCGTTTTTAAACAACACAACAACAAAAATTCCGAAATTTTGTCTTAAAGAACGGCAGGCGCAATCGCAAGTATCCAATTCATGCGATTGCTATATACATGAATTCAAAAGTTCAATGTATAGAATTTTTCAAACTCCGTGACACAAAAAATTTGAGCAGTTCTGCGCACCTCGTTGCCAAATTTTATAAATAATGTTCTATCATTTCCCTATTTTTAGTTAAAACGGCAACAAACACTGAAAAAACTCAACAAAATAATTTGGGAACGGATGCGCGCATGCCGAATGAATAAAGTTAATTTATCTTTCTATGTGTTGAGCAGAGCTTTTAAATACATGTAAAGCCCCTGCTCAACAAAGGCAGTTTATTCAACATAATAAGCATAATTTTACTTTAATTAGGTATGCGAAATATTTCTCATTTCTAAATTTAAAATAATTTAAAAAAAATGCTGAAAAAAATTCCTTTGAATAAATGAGCGTTTTCATTCATAAACCGACAGTTCCCCGCAGTCGCAAGCAACACAACCTCCCCAGGCAGAAGCGCGTATGCGACTGGCAGGAAATGTCAACAATCTAGTAATCAAAGTGATAAAAACACAAATTTCGTATTTTTTAGGAGAAATTACTACAAATTATTTCTGTAGCATATGTGTAAAATATAATAACCTTAAAATAAAAAAAAGATATAAAAACGGGTGTTTTTCAGTCATAATTTGTAAATTTTTTAAATAATCATTGAAGTCCCAGAAAAATACACCTCCCTTTAGCAATACGCAGTCGCGACTGATTACAAGTGATTTGATAGGAGGAGTTAACTGAAGCTTTTGTCTGAACTTTTAAACATTTTTAAGAGCTTAGCTGGGGAACAT
>CATLJY010000343.1:49172-78094 GCA_949987705.1 Thereva unica | reverse complement strand
AAGGATGTGAGGAGGATGATCATCCGAGTTCCCGGTTCGCCGGAGAGCAAGGAAACCATCCTAGCCAGATTACGCCGTCAAAATGCCTGTGTGACGGACACTTCTAAGTGGAGGGTCAGTCGCATAGGCAGATATGGTGACGCGAAAAACGGCGGTACCATTCTCACCGTATGGTGTCCGAAGGAGGAGGCGGAGGCGGTCAGGCGTGCAGGGGGGAAACTCAACTGCGGGCTGGACCTTGCCTACGTGCGATTCCAGAAGGACAAGCCGGAGGAAATGGTAGAGCCGGCCGGAAAGGCAGCTGAACAAGGGGACCAGTGAAATGGAATCCTCGTCAGCTGGGCGGGAGGTGGGCCAGTTCCGGCAATTAAAGGTTTGCCAGTTGAATCTACACCATAGCAGAGCAGCATCAGCAATGATGACGCGAGGCTTCGGTGAGATGAAGCTGGATATTGCTCTCATACAGGAACCCTGGATCTACAAGGGTAGGATTAGGGGACTATCTGGGGGCTTTGACACTCTGTACGTTCCCAATGCGAATGAAAGAGTGAGGACGTGTGTGCTGGTGAAACACGGAGTGCAGGCGGTTTTACTGCCGCACTTGTGCACACCAGATCTCACAGCAGTACGCGTAGGTACTGGAAGTGGGGCTTTCATTCTAGCCTCAGCCTACCTTCCGTACGATTCGCCAGATCCTCCGCCCACCAGGGAGTTGGAAATTCTGGTTATTACCTGTGGCGAAAAAGGCACAGGGTTAATAGTTGGTTGCGACGCAAATGCACACAACACGGTGTGGGGAAGCACCAACGACAACCATAGAGGAGAGGCTTTGCTCGAATTTGTGGAATGCAACAATCTAGTTATTGCAAATAGAGGGGTAGAACCAACCTTCGTCGATGCTAGACGAAGGGAAGTCATAGATATAACTCTATGCAGCAACCGGATGTTGACAAGATTGACCAACTGGGAGGTGATGGATCGGACGACTATGTCAGATCACAGAGCCATTTCATTTGAGATAGAGTACGGAACCCCGGGCAGGGGAGACGGAATTAGAACAACGAGAATTCCCCGCAACACGGACACGTCTAGATATACTGAAATGTTGCGCAGGAATCTCGGGGAGCGCGTGCCAAGGGCACCGAAAACCACAAGAGAAGCAGAGTCTCAGTTGCATGTCCTGCAGACAGCGATAGAGAACGCTTTTCGAGTGGCGTGTCCTCTTACGTCAGTGGATGACCATGATCCCACACCCTGGTGGTGTAGGGAGCTGGAGAAACTGAAGAAAGAGGTCAGAAAGGCTTTCAACCAAGCGATGAGGTGCAATGACCCGGTTGCCTGGGAGAATTACAAAGCCAAGAAAAGAGAAATGAAACAAACTCTGCGACGACGGAAAAGGGAGTCGTGGAGGAACTTCTGCTCGAGCATGGAGAGCATATCTGAGGCCAGCAGACTTCAGAAAATGATCTCCAGGGACCCGGTCTCCAAAGTCGGACTCGTTCGTGACCCGTCGGGGAGGATGACGGAGACGCTGGAGGAAACCAACAAGATCCTGATGGAAGTTCACTTTCCTGGCAGCTATGTCTCGGGTAAATCTTGGACTATTCGTAACAGGATGGCTACAAGGATGAACCGAGAGGAGGCTAACGGGGTGGTGACGGAGGAAGGGGTGAGACGTGCAATAGACACATTCTCTCCCTTCAAGACATCGGGGCGTGACGGAATATTCCCTGCGCTGCTTCAATGGGGCAAAGATGTCATTGCACCCAGGCTTAGGGGAATATTCGTTACCTGTCTAGCAACAGGATACATTCCGGCGGTGTGGAGGGAAACCAAAGTGGTATTTCTCCCTAAGCCAGGCAAGAAGGACTACACCGAGGCGAAGTCCTCCAGGCCAGTCAGCCTAACATCCTTTCTGTTGAAAACAATGGAAAGAGTGGTGGCAGACCACCTGGAGAGTACTATGCTAAGGAGGCACCCTTTAAGTAGAAGCCAGCACGCTTACCAGGCTGGCAGATCTACAGAAACGGCACTTCACCAACTGGTGCGAGTAGCCGAGGGGGAACTGTATACCGGAGGCATAGCGATGGCCGTTATTATGGACATCGAAGGCGCCTTCGACAAGATACAGTTCAACAAACTCAAAGACGCTCTGGTGAGGCGAGAGGTCAGCCCTATGATTGTAAGGTGGGTGGACAGCATGCTGAAAAACAGAGCGGTAAGGATTCAGACAGGAGACTCGCGGCTTCGAGGGAGGGTCAGCAAGGAGATGCCCACAGGGCGGGGTGCTATCGCCCCTCCTGTGGAACATCACTGTGGACACTCTGCTCAGGCGGCTAGAGGAAATGGGCGTGCATACCGTTGGGTATGCAGATGATGTAGCGATTGTGGCACGTGGCAAGTTTATGAGCACTACGGCAGATATCATGAGGAATGCACTCCAAGTGGTTGAGCAGTGGTGTACGGAACAGGGCCTCACCATAAATGCTAATAAGACAGACGCGATAATCTTCACTAGGAAGATTAAAGATCTGGATTTTCAGCCCCTCATGCTTTTTGGATCGAGGATCAAGGTGTCTGGGATGGTCAAGTATCTGGGTGTATACTTGGACTCGCGACTAACCTGGAAATACCACGTTGAAGAGAAGATTAAGAAGGCGACAAGGGTGCTTCACCAGTGCAGAAGAGTATGTGGACTAAGGTGGGGTATCTCACCAAGGTTAGCATACTGGACATATACCATGATGGTGAGACCCATCATAACTTATGCCTCGGTGGTCTGGTGGACTAAAGCCACACAGAAAACCGTCAAGAGGCATTTGGACAAGGTGCAAAGAATGGCCTGCGTAGGTGTGAGCGGTGCTTTCCGCACCACACCCGCCGCGGCATTGGAGGCGCTGTTAGGGCTGCTGCCGTTAGACCTCCAGGTGATGAAGACTGCGGCAGCCTCAGCGATTCGGATGAGACGGGATGCCGCATGGCAGGCGTCAGGAACCTTATATGGGCACATGAAGATCCTGGATCGCATTAAAGGGATTAGGGAGCTCATGATGCCCATGGAAGGGATCACAAAAATGAGGGTGACCGAAAGGTATCATAAAACCCTCATAGGGAACGGAACGCTCCCCGAAGGGAGACCGGAAGACATATATATCTTCACGGACGGATCCAAGATTGACGGCAGAGCAGGTGCGGGAGTCTTCTCGGAGGACTTAAATCTGACCTGCTCTCTGGCTTTGGGGAATTACACCTCAGTCTACCAGGCGGAAATGCTTGCTCTGCTGCACGCGCTGGATCACATAAATGAGGGTCAGGTGCAGGGAAGAAGTATCCTTATAGCACTGGACAATCAGGCTGTGATTAAGCGCATGAACCAGACAGAGATTAATGCGTCTCTGGCGTTGGAATGTGTCCAAAAACTGAACAGGTGTGCGCAACAAAACAACGTGACGCTAGCTTGGGTTAGAGGACATACAGGCATCGATGGGAACGAAAAGGCTGACAACCTGGCAAAACAGGGGTCAACCTCGGAATTCTGGGGACCGGAGCCATACTCTGCCATTGGCAGAGGGTTGGTAAGGAACTACATCGAGAAATGGGTCGCTGAGGAACACCGGAGACGGTGGGACGCTATGACCACGTGTAGGCAGGCTAAGATGGTGCTTACGCTGCCGATTACCGCAGCCAGAAGAAGGATCCTGCATATGCAAAGGAGAACCCTCAGATGGTTGGTGGCACTGATTACAGGACACGGATGTTTCAGGTATCACCTAAAAAGAATGGGAATTCTGGAGGATGACACCTGTCGGATGTGCCTGGAGGAACCTGAGACGGCCACACACATAGTGTGTCACTGTCCGGCGGTGGCGAGGAAAAGGGATGCCATAACTGGACTCCAGTGGATGGAGGACATGAGGCAGACTCCCTTCAATCAGCTGCTTGCGATAACTAGGGGAGTCGAAGTAAGGGAGCAATGGGACAACCCACTGCAACCCCAATAAGATGACTCTAGGCAGAGGGACGAAAAGGGACCCGCAAATAGTGGTCTGATTCGGTATCCCTCGAAAATCTATATATATAAGGAGGAAGGAAGCCTTTTTGACAGAGATGAATGTGAACATGCAGTATGAATTTCAATATTCCAATCCAAGCCACTTAAAACACAAATGAATAGACACAACAGCTTCTGTAGATGATAAATAAATCAACTCAGCCCCAGTCATTACCAGTTATTGCCCATATTCATATCAAAAACTTCCACATACATAGTTTGCTTGATTCTCCTGTACACATTGCACCTTCAAATGCAATAAAATTGCACTTTAAAATGCAATTTGAACTCCATTTCATTCAATGTTTTCGGCTACATGCTGTCTGCAATAACGACAAATTCGTGTTCCTCAGTGGAAACGACTCAGAAGTCCAAGAGCCAGTAATGTATTACCTGGTGGATGTTCATGTAGGTGCAATATTCTGCTAGTTGGAAGTCTCCCCGAGGAAACACTGCTTTCTAGTCGAATAATACTAATAAATTATCAAGAGAAACTTTAGAGCCATTTAAGCAAAGCAACATTTCGTTTCTGAGTTTCACTACATGCAAGGACAAGTACCTTCCATACAGGATAAAGATTTGTTGTTATATATGGTGCCGGGAGAGTTTCGTGTAATTCCGTGTCCTTGCATGAAGACCTCATGCTCATGAAAGTAAGTGTGTGGTTCCGTTTCGTGTGCTGTTGGCCTAATTCAACTTGACAGGATTCTGAAGTTGAAATACTTGTAGATTCACTGAAATATACGTTGACTAGTGTTTTCTTGGTGCTACTTTGGAGAAAGCCACTTAATCAAGGTAGTGTCTTGGTGGTTTTGCTATGAGGAAAAGGAGAGAAGAATGTTGCATAGTGCAGAGTAAATGAAGGTTGAGTACAATTAAGGATCTTAGCAACATTTTAAAAAAGAATGGGCATTAAAGTGCAATCTTCAGGACTTAAAGACAGATACGGCATGACTAATAACAACATTTCAACTTCAACGAAGCGAGAAAATACTTGTAAACTATAATTGTGAACAGGAAAAAACTGACAAAAAAACCTTAAGTATCAAATATCCTTAAGAGCCTATTCTCTGCGCCTCGTTGAAGCCTTTCATAGATAAATGTCAGAAATATCTTGAAACATGCCCGGGAAACACGGTTGGCTATAGATGTTCATTTTTATTTTTATCATAACATCCTGCAATTCAGTGTCTTCTAAGCCAGCCACCAGGCATCACCGAAGCAATTTGATTCTGAGTTACTTACGGGAAGAAAGCAATTTGCTAAATTCCCCGGCAACCAGCAAACTCATCTTGGCTTGCGAGAAGGCAGGAAATTTTAGCTGTGGTAAAGCATCTTGAGAGACACGGCAGCTATGGATCATTATATTCCTTTCTTTTCGGTATTTATGTAGAGATAAGGATGCTTTCTCAGGTTTTTACTGGGTCCTTTCATATTCAAGTTAGTAAATACTCAGACAGATTAATTTTGAAGGAGCTGTGTAATTAGTTGTGTAATGAGTGCCTTGTGACATTTTAAGCTGACGCTAAGACCTGAAGTCGATTAACAATTCAATTTTAGAGTATTATCATAGAACATACAACATATACTATGAACATTTGGAAGAGCTTAAGGGTGCCAAGCATAAATGCTGCGCTCCCGAAAATTTCATGATGTTAAGGATGATGAGATTTACTGGTGCACTTCCACGTTGAGAGGGGAATGATATCATTCAAAATGAATACTTTAAGGCCGAATTCGAATTGAATGTATGAGAAGTTTAATTTTAGTATCTTTGTACGGCCAAGTCACCTACTCATAATATTTTTATTCAAATTAATGTGAAAATATTATGCAGCATTTTTTCGGTAAACTTAGCAGCCAGTTTCATTACAACGGATATCCCACCGCTGCCACCAGTTTTTTGTGGTGCCACTTTGTTTATCACCACACCACCACGACAAGGGTGTATTGGCCAAGAGGTGTAGATCGCTTGCCTGTTTAATATTCACTTCATTCATTCTAGTACGAAAACACACCTTTGTTGATTTATTAAATATTTTATTTTGTTAAACTAAGTGATCTAACGTATAGTCAAAAAAATGCATGTATAAGTGTAGTAGTTTTTCAGACGATTCTGAAACGTTGTTCAGTACCATTTCAGCTATGAGTCAGTACACACCGAACGAACGCGCTGCAATTGTAGCGGTTTACATTGAAAGCAATCGTTCAATTGTGAAAACTGTGTATGGGCAAAATTTTGTAGACGAACGAAGCTCATTTCACACTCTCTGGTGGAGTCAATAACCAAAACTGTCGAATTTGGGGAACAGAGAACCCACACGCCATTCACGAAACATCATTGTACGACGAGAAAGACACTGTTTGGGCCATAGTGTGCTGAAAAACCATCATCGGACCATTTTTATTTAAATTTGTAGAACAATCGACGGCATACGTTATCGTTGTGTCAAAAATTGGTGATTTGAAGTGGCGTGCAGCGTTGCCAGCCCTTTCCATGAGAAACCACTAGATGCGACCTTTAAAACCACCAGAAAATCACTAAAATATTTTTCTCTTCGCCAAAAGTCACTAGATTTTCCACTAAATTGAAAGTTCCTCAAACCTAATATTTGGAAGACGACTCCACTAAATGCTATAAAATATCAATACTTTAATAAATTATTGTTTTAACCAATTATAATTTCACCCTGCCTTCACCGGCCGGAACTGCGCAAGTTCGAGCAAGTTGGTGAACTACACTTTAAAATAACCTGGGGTCGCATATAATTTCCACATGTCCAACTGGGGATAAAATAGACCTCAGTTCGCCCAACTGAACGAGAACTGAAATTAAACGTGAAAGCTTGCTCAAAAGGGAATAATGAACTGGAATAATGGTATGCCATTCCAGTGAGCTTTTGCATTTCTAACTGTGGGCCAAAAAGCAACAGAATTTCAAGTACAAACTGAACATGAACTGGACTTAAGCCGGTGAAGCCACTTACGTGGATTGAATTGCACATTATTGAATTGAGGTCCCTAGACTGTCAATAATATTGCGCAATATTTTGATTTGCGTAATATTATTGGCGGTCTGTTTGTGATATTAACAGATTATCTGATGCAAGGAATGAAACTGTCAATATTTTTCATATTATTGTACAATATTATTAATAGTCTAGGGGCCATACACGGTTCTAATAACGCATCATGTCAGCTTAACTGGTTAATCGGGGTACCAGAGATCCAAGCGGAAGCACACCTCCTTGTTCCGCCTGGTAGTCTAGCACTGCCGGTGTTACAGCCCTTGTCAGCTGGTTAGCGGAATCCACAATTTTCAAGCTCCAACGAGAATATCTTCCGCTTATCCTGTTCTTCATTAACCCACTTACAATAAGATTAGCCAAACCTCTACTTGTCATGTTAGTAGTCGGAATAAACTCCAAAAATGCTTCTATGACTGCATACTTGTTTGATTGGTCTGTTCGGTGGCGATTTCTCCTTATCGCCCTCTTTAAACAATCAGTTTCGAATTACATGAGTGTTCACAATTTTCTTGCCTCTATTTCGGGGGGTGTTTGAACCCCCAAAACACCCCCTACGTACGCCTATGTTTCGACACAAGAAACACTTTGTTAAGAGCATTACATTACATGAACTACGGTTCATTTATTTGAAGATATCGATTTGTACACAAGACCATTCTAGTCTGTCATTCAAGAAATAGACACCAATATCTTAAACTCAACAATACAATACATATATAGCAAGTCTTCGATAAATGTCCTCCTGCAGCAAGTATTCAATGAACTGAAACAAATTCAATTTTTCTTGAATAATTTGAAGTGCTTATTTTGCCAACAAGGATGCTTTGTCTATTTGTCGTCATTCTTACGCATTAACAACAGAGGCGTACATTTTTGTTTGGAGGCAATGTATTCTAGAAATGAATTTTCCCCATTTCCAGATTCATGCATTAGTCATTGGCTTTTGAAAGAGGGGAGCACTTCAATTTTCTAGATTTCTTTTGTTAAATCATGATGAGAGTTTTCAATTTCTTATAACATTGAGACAAATTTCGGAAATGTACGAAGAAAAAACATTTTATCTCGTGAATACTGATTATAGAAACCGACAGCTAAGTGGACCCAGTAGCGGAGTTAATTAAATCAAGAGGCGTTGTCCTCGAATATATTATATTGGTCCATTACAACCACTCGTGCCTCCCACTGTTTCTATAATTTTCTTGTTTCAACAATGTAATGAAAATCAATTGCAGCCTTGTTCTGATTTTATACAATTATAGGTATGTTTATAGGCACCAACCAGCACCACTTATACCCACCACCTGGATTTCGCCGAAGCCCCTGCTGGATGGCGGCGGTATTTCATAAATTCGGAGAGAATTGGAGCTGAACGTTGTTAGTTAGACTTGTGTGCTTTAGGTTGCTTGTATGTACAGCATGCATATCTGTACGCAATATGTTATAATTACGTTTTACTCTACTCAATTAGGCGAATTGCGGAGATTTAGTATTTATACGGTTTCTATATAGCCAAACCCACCTTTGGGAGTTTTCTATGGGCCGGAGTTCTTTTGTTTTACAGTGATTTATGAGGCAGCCAGGAGTGTTGTTAACGTTATTTAGTATAAAAGCACGCAAATGGATGTGGTAAAATAGAAATGTTTATTACTATAGATGAAATAAGAAAAAGTTTAATAGCTGGAACACAATGCTTACCATAAGCCGTGGGCTATAAAAGCTTTTCGTTGACAAATAATAGATACCATGTATCTACCTAGGAACGAACAAAATGAAACTATCGGCGAAGTGACCAGAACTACGACCAAAAAAGTAGAACCTATTTCTATTTTTTGGTTGACGCTTACAGTTCTACCAAATCACACATTCAAAAAAACACCGCTGTCAACAAATAAAACGTTATTATTTTGACAAAAAAGTGCCTTATTGACAAATTTTGGCGTGTCTATGGGTGCTTTATTTTAAAAATAAAAAATACACGTGTTGCATCCTTTTTTTGTCGTATTAAGCCTGAACTATATTGAAAAGCAGTGCAGTGCAGCACTGTGCAGTATGTTGCAGTGGCTTATTAGAGAACGCGGGGTAAAGCACATTGAATAAGCAGTGTTTTGACATTGAATGTTCATATAACGTCTTTTGTAATTTTTTTTTGTAGTTTTTGTGACTTTGTTATATAGAAAGTCTTTATTTCTCACTAATTATTCTATCAATTTTTCGTCATCCATTTTGACAACAACGGCAATGGCAACTTTATATGAAGTTTTCTAGAATTTGGCATGCAGTGCGAAGCAGTTTTTTAGAAATTAGCCTAAGACAAAGCAGCGCAGTGCAGTGCAGTGCAAGGCAGTGAAGTCAATGTGAGCTGCCACGTTCAGTTACAAGAAGTCTAAATTTCACTTCGCAGTGCTGCACTGCACTGCTTTTCAATGTAGTTCAGGCTTTAGTTTAAATTAGTTTCAATTTAAATTTGAAACTCATTTGACAGGAAAAAAATTTTTTCAACCCCTACGGTATCGCTTTGCTCTATTATAATTTTAGTTTTACGATTGACAGTGATGGCAAAATTTGAGAGCGATAGAGCTTTCATAGCCCACGGCTTATGGCGAGCATTGTGTTCCTGCTATAAAGATAGATAAATTATAGTTACATACATTAAATTGAACAGATTGCGATGGCTCGAATATGTTGCACGAGCTTCGGAAGAACGAATCCTAGCCAGGGTTTTCAACGGTAGACCATCAGGAAAAAGTAGCGTGGGACGATCAAAAGATCGAAGAAGATATACAAAAATTACTTTTAACTATCTGAAGAGAACTACATAGCAAGATGTAGAGACGACTGGAAAAATATACTTCTAGAGATCCATGGCTTTCAAGAACTATAGCTCCATTTTTTAAACTTCCCAGTTTATAGCGAAGTTATTGTAATCGGTCCGAAAATCGAAATCAAAATTTTCAACGTATTTTCATATTTTAAGAAGCATGTGTGTGTGTGCGTACGTATGTGGTATTTTTTCCAGCACGATACCGCGCGAACCAAAAAAGATAACGACTTCGTTGAGGTGACGGAAACAAGAGCTGGAAAATGTTTGTAAAATTTAATCGAGCCGTTTTTTGGTTTAAACGACATAAGTGATTTTTGTACCTGCACGATATCACGCGAGCCACAAAATATATCAACTTAGTAGAAGAGTATTAACGAAAATATGATCTGAAAAGTTTTTCATATAATTCGGTCGAACCGTTTTTTTATTTAAACAACGTTCGTGAATTTTGTACGTGAAGAACACCACGCGAACCAAAAACTCTATCTACTTCTTTGAGGTGCTGAAAGAAGAATATTAACGAAAAAATGCTCTGAAAAAAATTTCATAACCTTCGGTCGGGCCTTTTTTGTTTAAATTAAAAAAACTAATAAACTTTGCTAATAAGTAATAAGGATTCTGATTTTTTGGATTCTGCACAGCAATAGCTTTCAAACATCACTTGGGAAAATCCGACACTCTTTAAAAATCGTGCAAAAATTACGTTACCCTTTACAACCATTACGAATTTTTCAAACCTTGAATCTGGGGTGGTATTACGTAAGTTGTTTCAGTCAGCTTCATCATACAAAAATTCAAGATTTTTCTATGGACAGGTCGATACGTAATACCATTCCTGCCATTTTTTGACGGGGAATTGTTTTCTACGTCGTACAGTTTCAAGAAATTCCGATTTAGTGGTTTTCGAAAAATTAGATAGTTTTGGTCAAGTCTGACAAGTTTTCTACGTTGATTAGTTTTGCTGATATCTCCGGAAAGCTTTAGAATTACGTCAATTTCTCACTAGTACTAAATGTATTACTATTTTGTAAGAAGGCTCTTTATTCCGTCTAAATTCATCATACTGGGAAGGTTCGTGTGGACTGAAGGGGCCAAACCGACGTCCCAATTTTAAATAAATTTTAAATAAAACACCTTATTTTTCTGGAATGGTATTTTAATTTTAATAATACAATCATTTTTAATAATATTACAGGCTGATTTTATTAAAACATATTAATCCCTAGTTTAGCTCGAACGAACACAAGGAATAACATTAATATATAGAAGTAGAAGTTAGATGAGTTCATGCTATACTGATCGTTCGGCATAGTTCCCTCGATGAAATGAATAAAACCAGGGCCATCACAGCTTATATGCAACTCCAAATCATAACGACTGGCGTATACATATTGAATTGTTTTGGTGACGCAATCCTTCCTATATCATTCTCTAGTCTTACCCTCAAGAACAGAAATATCTTCATCGCAGCTTCCAAGAGATATTCATCATTGAAAATTACCTAAAGATTATGAAATGTTTGTTATATTTTCAAGAAATTATGAAAATTTTAAAAATATGTGATCTTACCTTACTTGTGTCCAGACATCGACCGTACGGTGCCTATTGAGTTTTCCTCATTCAAGTCGAGGGCGCTTTGTAGGGCGTTTTTATTTTAATTCAGCTTGATAAAACCTGCTTACAAGGATATCATGATTCCATGTTTGGTTTAGCTCAAGAGCAAGGATAGGCCTGATGCTCTAGGCTCGTAACTGTAACATTACTGTCTAAGTACCTCGTTTCCATCAGGTAACCTGCAAATAAAAATAACGAATTACTACGAAAACTTTTAAATTATTTGGTAGAAGTAGAACGAAGAAAAAGTATTTTTATCAGTTGTAAGTACCCTTCCAATAGAATATTATTTATTTATTAGGCACTACTCACGGGGATACTCAAATCTCGAATACTCGGCAATTGAGATTCAGAGACTTGGAGACTCGAGATTTTAGTTGCTCGTCATCTTCACACTGCCGAGCAGCGCTGCCACCCTACTACAATTGTAGTATTTCTGCTTCGATTTTTATGCTACAACTTTTTATTCCGTACTATTTGATTTTAGTACATTTTGTATTCGATTTAATTCGACAAATTAATTCAACCCAATCCTTATTTTCACTGATATATATTGTATAATTAATTGCTTTTAAATGAAAGCAAAGTGTAAATGAGCATTGCTTGTATTGCAACTTGCTTTAGTTTGTGGTTTATGGCAAATCTATCAGACAGCTCAATTTACTTCGAGTGTCAACTCAATTTCAACTCACTTTAATTTGAGGATCGACATATTTTCGATAATATACAAATATTGAAATTGAATAAGTGTAGAAATTCATGAGTTTAGTTGCGGAGAGCTGCCGTACAGTTTTTTAATTTAACGTTAAATTTTCCCTTCTTTCTGCAAATTACACATATTTTAAGTCTCTTTTGTATAAAATATCATAACACTGGACCAGGCGCGGATCTAGAATTTTGTTTTTTGGGGGGTCACGGAATTAAAAGTAAACCAAAGAAAGCGAAACACTGAAAGCATTCGACGATTTACTTGCACAAAATGGAACGCTTTCATTTCCCCAACGGAACCAATATCATCAGAGGGTGGTAAAAGCTGAAAAAAGTTTCTTTCAGACTTTTCATAACCCAGCATCTGTGTGTACAACGGGACTCACAAGTAAAACAAAGCCGAGATCGATGTTATTATGTAGGGATGATGAACTTCTCTATAATCGTGACACTGACGGAAAAGTAGATATTCTGGTGGCAAATGATAGGAACTTCAGGACACTCTTCGTTGAATTTGGTGACTTTACTCTTCAGCATCATTTGGAAACCGCAGGTTCAATCGCGACATAATATCAGTAAAACCACCCAAAATCAACTTATGAAAGCCTGCAGAGACGAAATTCAGTAAGCTATTCTGAAAGGAGTTAGAGCGGCAAAGTTTTGCGCAGTTGTATTTGATGAGACGAACGACAATTCTTATACAAAACACCTTAGCTTATCCTACTACTACTACTGCAACAGAGCAATCAGAGAATTTCATCACATTTTGCGATGCATATCAAGCAATTCGTTCCGAGGATATCGTCATCGATCTGTGCGAGAAATTCGACTTGGACCTAAACTATTTGATTGGAATTAGAACAGATAGTTGCTCGCTAATGGCGTCTGATTTGAAAGGAGTATGTCAGGACTTGACGAAAGTAGCCATTCACGCAAGACGTTGTCCTTGCAGTAATCATTTGTTAACAATTCTTTATTAAAATCTTCCAAAGTTTCAAATTGCCGCAATGCTTCAGGAACAATGAGAGCAGTTTTGGCTTTGGCTAACGGTTTTGCAAACGTTTTTAAAAAACATCTTGGTGGCAAATCACTTACGGACTTTGCTAGACTGGTAGAAACCAACTTTACTAGTTGGGTAGAAAATCACGTTGGGCACATGCAGTTTGAGGGTGAACAATTAATAAAAAAGTGTGACGCACTTAATGAGACTTCGGTGTGGGAGGACGCGAAAACTGCATCTGCTGCGGCAAATCTTCGTCTTGTACTTTTCAGCCTAGAGTTTCCGATTTCATCTGCTTGGTTAAATGACGTTCTAGGCGTGTATAATATTCGTACTATTTGATTTTTTATCATAGTCATTAATCTTAATTAATAAAAGAAAGTTTCTGTATGCGTGTATGTATGTGTGCGCTATAGCGGGCGCACCAGTCATCGTAGAGCTTCGAAATTTTGCACGAAGGTCCGTTGGGGTCTGCCCTGAAACACCTCGAAGCCCGATTTTCGAAATTCAAAATGGCCGCCGAAAAATGACCGAAATTCAAAATGGCCACCAAAATATGAATTTGCAAATTGTGTTCCGATTTCAATGAAAGTGGGTATCTAGGGGTTCTTAAGGTCGCTAAAAACGAATTTGTGGTCAAAACTTAAAAATTCAAAATGGCCGCGCCAATATGGCCGACGAATTTGCCAATTGTGATCCGATTCCAATGAAAATCGATATCTGGGGTTTTTTGAGGTAGCAAATAACGAATGTTTGATCGGACCTTATAAATTCAAAATGGCCGCGCCAATATGGCTGACGAATTTGCCAATTGTATTCCGATTCCAATGACAATCGGTATCTGGAGTTTTATGAGGTAGCAAATAACGAATGTTTAAACAAAACTAATAAATTCAAAATGGCCGCCCCAATATGGCCGACGAATTTGCCAATTGTGATCCGATTCCAATGAAAATCGATATCTGGGGTTTTTTGAGGTAGCAAATAACGAATGTTTGATCGGACCTTATAAATTCAAAATGGCCGCGCCAATATGGCTGACGAATTTGCCAATTGTGAGGAAGAACTGTATATAGTTCAATTATAAAAAGGCAAATTTGGTTTTGGTTGTTTCCAAAAAAAGTCTACACATCACGAAATATTTTATAAAAAAACAAATAAGTTCCATTCCCCGACCCTATTGCCGTGAACTTGGCCACTTTCTAAAAAGTGGGAAATTTCTTAAATTTCCCCTAAACAGTGGAAACAGTAGAAATATGTTTTCAGATTTGTATGAGGAAGAACTGTATATAGTTCAATTAAAAAAAGGCTGTTTGCATTGTAAAGCAAATTTTGTTTTGGTTGTTTACAAAAAAGTCTCCACATCAACGAATAAGTGCCCCCTATTGCCGTGAAGTTTGGCACTTTCTGAAAAGTGGGAAATTTCTTAAATTCCCCCTAACAGTAGAAACGGTAGAAATAGGTTTCCAGATTTATATGAGGAAGAACTGTATATAGTTCAATTAAAAAAAGGCTGTTTGCATTGTAAAGCAAATTTTGTTTTGGTTGTTTACAAAAAAGTCTCCACATCGCTATAGATAGACACTTAGGGCCGGTTTCACAGTGCGAACTTAAGTTTTGCTTAAACTTAAGTAAATTGTCTCACTTAAGTATAACTTAAGACAAATTCCGTTTCACAGTGCAATTTTTTCTTCTTCTTACTATTATATTTGTTTCTTACGGCGGCACTTCAATATTGTAAATTATGAACTTACAATAGCCGAACTTTACTTGTGAAATTTTCTTTTAATCGCGTTTTCCTTGAAATGTACTGAAATCAACTGACATTTGAATTTTCTATGCATTCTGATTTAAGCAAAACTTAAGTCTAGAGAAATGCCTACTTAAGTTACACTTAAGTATATTTTAAGTAGCGACTGTGAAACCGGCATCCATACTTAAGTATAACTTAAGTTAATTTTTATACTTAAGTTCGCACTGTGAAACCGGCCCTTAGACAAACATATCCAAAAAATATGTTTGCTAGGTGTCGATTGTACTTCTTCCGATAGGTGGCGCTCAAGATCAAATTTAAAAAAAAGTTGTAACATATTTTTTATAGGTAACTCTAAATTTTTATATGTATCCAAAATCAATTTTGCAGATTTGTTCTTTTTTTCATTATACTTTTTCCTACCGCGGACTGTGCACACATAATCTTTTTTTATTGAAAGGCGTTGCAACGCACGCGGGTTTTTTGCTAGTAACATAATAAACATTTACTTTTCGTACGTATCCGGTACAACTTTACCTTTGAGCCGAATACTCCAAACGTCTTCATTAGATTTAAAAAAAGCAACGGATATGATCAAAGATACCCTTGCTGACCAAAAGATGTGATGAAGATTCTGGTTTTCGACGGTTATTTACTGAAGCCCAACATCTCGCTGCACAATTGGATGAGGAATTTAAAGAAGCACGGGTTGTTTATCGTCAAAAAATCAAACTCCAGAAGAAGAATCTTCATTCCTTTATTGGACAACATTGTTACCGAATTTAATGAAATACTTTCTCCAGACATGTTGGACCGAGACGTTGATCAGTTGAGACATTCAAGATGTTCGACAAGTAGCAGAAGCGTATCAGCAGCTTTTGGTTTCTCCCATCTCAACTATTATTGCATAGTTCGAGCTTTGGGGGGGGGGGTCATGACCTCCGTGACCCCCCCACCCTCCCTTAAATCCGCGCCTGCACTGGACTCATATACTTTTAGGATCTACTACTATTTTAATTGATTTAGTACATATTATTCGTTGGACTAATGCATTTTAAACATGTTTGGATGGCAGCGCTGCTGCCGAGACTGAAATTGGAAGTTAACCTACCTCGGTAACAGGGTGATGTAGGTTATTTTCATTTTGAATGCGATGAATAGGGATCTACTGAGCATGAGGGGACTACTGAGCATGAACCACCCCTGCTCTGACTTCAGAAGTACTGCTCCTCGTTAGTTATTGCATGCAAACATTGTTTTGCTATGCTTTGCATGCTGCTTTCCGCCACTGAATACTACCGCGCGAAAGAATTTTTATTTAAAGCTTGTTGGAAAGTTTAAACGTACTAGGTAGATACTAGGTTGGCTGGTTGTGGCATATGTTCAAGCCTGTTACGGCACAATGCATTCATACAGCATGGAAACTTCGTCCTCGAAATGTTATAAATGGAAAAAAAAATTGCAATAAGTGGAAGTCTCGTGGTGTAGCAAAATGCGCAACTTTTAAGTAACTTTATAAATTTCCCTGTGGCATGATGTAAGTTCAGAATTTTGTTAAGTTTTTATATAAAATGAAACAGGATGAGGCAAAAATATACTGGCGAGCTAGGTTGAAGCCTTCAGCATATGGAAATTGATTTTGAAAGTTGTTCAATGGATAAGAGAAACACCGGTGTAAGAAAGTAATGTGTTAGGTGAATTAAAAGGACTTAGATCTATCGACTATATCTTGATAAAGTAAATCTAAACTCTTTTTTAAGATGTATGTAACAAAGGGAATTAGTCCTAAAAACTAAACAAAACATATATTAACATTATCAGTGCCGGCGAATCGAGTTGGGCCCGGTTGAATGGTGGAGCACACCCTTTTCTCCGAAATTGTTATTTGGTAACAACCTTTCCTAAAAGGGAAAGAAGGTAGGTCACTTCTTTGCGAATTGGGAGATGGGCCGACGACGGTGTGCAGAACAACATGTGGTGTCCTAGGGCCTCTCCGCTGGATCTCAATATATCATGATTTGTTGAGGCTACCCCTTGGTGAGATCGAGTTATGTGCAAACGAAGCTATCTGAGGTTATAAAGCAAGGCCTGTAAGCGATGGTCTGCTGTTTGCTGGCCACAAAGCTGTAACTACGCGGATCAGCAGCGTGGGAAAACAGGTACCCGTAGAATCAAGGTATGGGAACAGACCATTGACTCACACCTCGCCTTAAGGTACCTGGGAGTAGTGATCGACCACAGGCTTAATTTGAAAACGCACTTGGAGGGCATGGCGAAAAAAGTTCCCGCTATTTGTGCAGAGTTTCCGCGAATGCGTGGGAGCTGAATCCTATTCGTTGCCTCCTGTTGGCGAGGGTGGTTAATTAGTCTAGCTTTAATGGGCAGCACGCAGCAGCAAGAAATAGAGCTAACAGCAGGGGAGTAGGGTCAGATGAAGGGTCGCATACAGACTAAAGTTGGAAACAGATACGTGCATTCGTACAGCGCCTGCGGTGTATGCGGCGTATTTTTGCTTGCAGACAGTTGCGTGCTTGGGTTCCGTCTAGTCCTTTACAAATGGCCAAAAAATCTAAGCGAAGAGTGCATGTGGCTATTTGTGCTTGTGTTTGGGTATTTGAGACTATGCGTGAATGCGGCAATGAAGAAAAGTTGGAAGTAGACCAGCTTTTGCGTTACCTGCGTTCCGTTTACATAACTATATGTCAGTTTTCATTTGAATGTAAGCACTTCTATTATATCGATCACCGCACGCACCAACATACGCATGTATATGTCTACAGCTTAAGCGGCTTTCGCGCTTGCTGCGCATACAGGACAATATCCAACGATGCGGCGTGCGTGACAGTGGGAATTATACCTATAGAGATACTAGTGAGAGAACGTATGTGTCTCTATGACCTAAAATATGTTAGAGGGTAGACAAAGTCAATGCTTTAGAAGTCTGCTTCTTAATAGCTTTCGCTTCGTCTTTTAGTAATATTCCTTTCTTGATTTTTAACTTTATAAATTTATTTGGGTTCATTTAACATATCATGCTTTACACTTGGTTTATTTTATTTATTTAACTTTTACGTTATAATTAATTACTGTAATGCTGGTTATTTATTTTATAATTTTAGTCAAAATTTTAAGAACTCGATATATATTTATATATTTAAATCTCGTTGACAACTAGTTAATATTTTTTTATTTTTCTTTCATGACTTAGCCTCCGTCGATTATGTTTTTAGAAACATATCTCCTTAGCTAAGTAAAGCCGGAAGCAGTAGGACGATGTCCTTACAATGCAACGGCAGATGAAGCACTGCGTGTCTGTAAGGTAATGGCAAGGCAAGGTGAGAAAAGTCTGTTAAGAGTCAGTTGACTCTCAGACTTTCCCCAAACGTACATAGATGGGTTACGAGGTAGTGTGGGGAAATGGGTTACGACCTCACGCAGGTCTTGAGTGGAAATGGAGGATTTAGAAAATACTTCCATCGTTTCGAACACGATAACTCAGCACTATAACTGGTATCTATGACTAGGAATCCAGGAATATGTAGAGCACGTTTTCTTTTACTGTATGAGATTCGGCGAATATGAGCCGGAACCAGAGGCATTCTTCATGTAATACGCTCAATTATTCTCAAATTCCGGGTGGGTATTTTCCCCACCTAGAATTTTCCGGGTGGGTTCTGCTACCCACCATACCCACATTATCCGCCGGCTGCGAACATAACACGCGCAACGACTCATTGTATAACCAAAAAGAATTATTAATGAATAAAACAATCTCGAAAATGGTTTCGCTTTCCATAATAAATGTTAAAACGCAATCCCAAAAGTCTATTTATTTTGTTATTTTTGCCTAATTTTAATGACAAACATAAGTCTCATTAAAAATTACTTTTCAGAGACTTTTATGTTAATAATTGAACGCAATATCAAATTGAAGAAAGTTGTGTGATGTTTGCTATTACGAAATAATGTGCTGATACTGTTCGCCGTTCCTTACCAAATAGATTTCTTTTAATGGAGTGAATTCTAAATCAACAAGTCTCTTTACATTTTAAAACATCAAAGTCGAAACTGAAACGAAACTTCCCCACATTCTCGCTTCAAGTCTCAAGATATTGATTTCGTCTTTTGCAAATGTGTAATGTCACAATCTAGGTTATCGCCACGTTTTAGGGCTTGGTATTCAAGTAAAACCATTTTTCGAACCACTTTCTGAATTTCAAGGAGTATTCGTTACCCTTTTAACAAGTTTACAGCCCTTCCCACCCCACAAACACAAGGTAATCAATAGTAAATCATCAAGTCGGGTTCCTTGTTATTTTCCGCAAAGTTGCCAATATCTGCACCCCGATCTGCAGAAACATATTCCCAACCATATGGGAGCAGTTGATTTGGGGAGCATATTTCCATAAGCCCGGCAGCCGCCCCCCTCACACACCTTCAACATATGGTTAAATTTATTAAAGCGGATTTGAGAAAAACTCGACGAACAAGTTGCGTGGTAACACCCATCCCCTGCGTGGTATGGTTTCCGACAACTCGAGAACCGAAAGGGTTGGAGGGTAGCTGTGACCAGAAAAAAGGAAACCTGCGAGCCACGAAATTTCATAAATTGGAAAATACGAGACTCAGCCGAAAGAAGCGTTCAGGACCGAAAATTGATTATTTTTCTTCTTGATCCTTTCTCCTGTATTTTTTGATGAAACAAACCTGGAATGAAGAATTTTCATCTTAGGTTATTTTTTGTGTTCCCAAGATTATAAGAAATTAATATTTGATGTCGATTTCTGAAGGAGAATAAATTTTATTAGAGAATTGGATTGTGGACTTGGGGAAACTTTGTTAATATCGCAAAACGTATTAGGTTTTTTTCATTTATTTTTACTGTTTTTAAAGTTTTAAGGTTTCACTACCTTTCATATCCGTACTAATTGTAGTACCGAATGTAACAAGCGCATAAACATGAATTTTAATATTTTCTGAATTCACGAAGGTGAAATAGACATCGTTATATGGAGCGCAGTTGAAAGAAGGTAACCCATCTTAAGTGTCACGTAAAGCACGTAATGAAACGCTCGGCAGGTGTAAAAACTCATTTGGAAGAGTTGCTGCGCTGTGACTTTCTACACCTTGGATGAATTAAAGCATGTGGTAGAGAGTTGATATATCTAACTGGTAGCGGCAGTTTGATGCAAACGAAGGACCTAAATGGAGACAGGAGTGGGGAGACTTAATGAGTTTCTTGCTTGGGTGGTTTGCACGTCGAAATTTTTTTGTAATTTCTGTTGGTTTTATTACCTTAAAATGTACAGTGATGTACTAGAAAAATAAATGTACTAGTAAAGTTCATGTGGCATCCTGTTCATAGGGCATCCTCCACAAGGTTGGACAAGAAGGCACTTCCGTCGTGACTGCCCTGGTGCGTGTATCTCGTGTTAGAAATAGTTAATTAGAAATAAATAATTATCACGAACATCTTGTTGTTTACATTAATCGAACCTGAGAACATAACAATACCTACATGGTGTCAGGTGTGGTGCTTCAGTGAATTATTTGCATTTTTTTTTCATTTTTAACGCATCACGTTTCTATCAAGTGCCAAAAAAAAAAAAATTTTTTTTCTCGATTGCAATAATCATGGAGGCTATTACAGGAATTCGAGTTCCACCACCTGAACAGTTTTCTTTCGCTAATTCAGACTGGTCTAAATGGTTACGCAGGTACAAAAGATATTCCGCAACATCAGGATTGGACCAGCAACCCGATAACGTAAAAATTAACAGCCTTCTTCTTTTCATGGGACCCAAATCCGAAGACATCTTTGATAGTTTTCGCCTAAACAACAATGTTGACATGCCCCGTGAAGTGCTTCTCAAACTGTTCTAAAATTTTATTGTATTTTTCTTTCTCATTGTTGTGTGCCTGATGGACGATATTCTAATTTTTGGAAATTCAAAGATTGAGCATGACGAAAACTTACATCGAGTTCTACAGAAATTGCAAATGGAAGGGTTCACCCTCAACCGTGATAAATGTGTTTTTCAAAGTAATTGTGTGAAATTTTTGGGACATATAGTGAGTCAACACGGAATATCACCCGATCCAGAGAAAATTTCAGCAATCTTAGCATTAAAATCTCCATCTAACCTCAATGAATTGCGCAGCTTTCTGGGAATGGTAAATTTTCATGTCAAATTTGTACCCCAATTGGCTGATATCACACAGCCTCTACGAAAACTATTACATAACGACGTTAAGTTGGAGTGGAACAACACTCATGAAAATGCTTTACAGACAATTAAGGAAATTCTCTCGAAACCTCCAGTGCTATCTCTTTTCGATGTTAATCGTGAAACTCGTGTTGCCGCTGATGCGTCCTTCTATGGACTGGGAGCGGTATTGGAGCAATTCGATGGCATTGATTGGAAACCAACTGCATTCGCATCTAGATCACTTAGCAACACAGAGACTAGGTACTCCCAAATCGAAAAAGAAGGTTTGGCTATTATCTGGGCTTGTGAAAGATTTCAAAATTTCTTAATTGACCGCAAATTCCTGATTTTAACCGACCACAAGCCATTGGTTGCTATCTATTCATCGAAACCAATCGACGAATTATCTGCCCGGTTACAACGCTTTAGGATGCGCTTATTAAAGTACGACTATGACATTCAACATGTTGCAGGGAAGGACTTCCACACAGCCGATGCTTTATCGAGAAGTTCCCCTTTAGAGGAAAGTACTTCAGCCGATATTCTACTCCAAGAAGAAACGGATAGTTTAGTAAAATTTGCAATTTCGACCGTGAACGTTTCTAACGAATACCTAAAACAGTTTAGCGAGGAACAATCAAAAGACATAGAGTGCAAGACAGTGATAAACTATATTGTGAACGGATGGCCTAAAAATGATAAATCGGTTAGTACTTACTACAAATTCCGAAACGAATTATCGATATATCAAGACATTCTTATGCTCGGACAACGTATTGTTGTGCCAAGGTCTCTCCGAAAAGAAATGTTAAATAGGATTCATTGTGGACATCTAGGTATTGTGAAATGTCAAAGATTAGCAAGGCAGTGTCTTTGGTGGCCGTTTATGAACCAGGATATACAAACGTGCGTCGAAAATTGTCATCGATGTCTAAGGGATAAAGGCAACCACACCGAGCCAATGCTATACACATCGCCGAAAGGACCCTGGATCGAAGTTGGCATGGATTTATTCACGCTAAATGGCCATGAGTATATTATTATTCAAGATTATTTTTCAAAATTTTTCGATGTTTTTCAGTTGAAGAGAACTACTGCCTCAGATATTATTGAAAAAGTAAAATCGACCTTCTCTAGATATGGCATTCCAGAAGTTGTGCGGAGCGATAATGGTCCTCAATTTTCCTGTCACGAATTTGAAGAGTTTGCGAAATCCTATGGGTTCATTCATTCTACCAGTAGCCCTCACTACCACCGCAGCAACGGACTTATTGAATCCGGCGTGAAGACGGCTAAGAAAATTTTATCTAGGGCTGACGATCCTTACTTAGCGCTTCTTCAATATCGAGCAACGGAATTAGACTGTGGCTTCAGTCCAGGTGAGTTACTGGATGGGTCGCAAATTGAAAACTTCATTACCTGGCACCTTACCTGATCCTGCATGGACAACATTTTATAAAATGAAATCAGCGCTAAATCAAAAAAAAAATATACAAAAGACTAACTTTGATCAAAGACATCGCAGCCGCCCATTATCTGAATTACCAGTTGGTACAAAAGTTTTCGTCACCGATTTAAAAAGATACGAGATTATACAGAGTTTAGCGAAACAACCAAGGTCTTATTGTATATCAACAGACAAACAAGTTATTCGCAGAAACAGAAGTTTCATAAAACCAATTGTTGAAGCCGATTGTATGCCAAATACTTTTAACAGCGCACAAGATGCAGTTCCACAGCCAAAATCATCGTTTCCGGAAAGAATGAGGCTTCGAAGCGGCTTGGTAAAAAAAATAATTATCGTAATATTTGAGACTACTTCTTTCTAAATATCCTATCAATAATTAGTAAAAAAAAAAAAAAAAAAATTGGTTCATTAAGAACACTTTCTGAAATTGGAATTTATGTTGCTAAAATGAATAAGATACATTGTTCCTATTTTTGTATTTTTCTTTAAAAGGGAGGATGTACAGTGATGTACTAGAAAAATAAATGTACTAGTAAAGTTTATGTGGCATCCTGTTCAGTTCATAGGGCATCCTCCACAAAGTTGGACAAGAAGGCACTTCCGTCGTGACTGCCCTGGAGCGTGTATCTCGTGTTAGAAATAGTTAATTAGAAATAA
The DNA here is from genome assembly GCA_949987705.1 of Thereva unica. Classification (NCBI taxonomy): domain Eukaryota; kingdom Metazoa; phylum Arthropoda; class Insecta; order Diptera; family Therevidae; genus Thereva; species Thereva unica. Next base: position 54,784 of record CATLJY010000343.1, on the reverse strand, counting down.
ATAATTATCACGAACATCTTGTTGTTTACATTAATCGAACCTGAGAACATAACAATACAAAAATAAATTGTTTCTTTCATTAATTTCAACCAATTAAGAGGAGCCGAAAGAGTTCACAGCATCACCGAAAATTGCTATGCCAGAATTTATGTCGTTATCGTGAATTCCTTGGATATATAAGTATATTTTCCTACACCCTGGGTTACCTTTAAATGAACTTCCGGGAATAGTTAACCCTGAGAAACATGGCGTCAGCTTTGAGTCTCCTACCATCACAGGAACTTGCGAATTCTGTAAATAATTCATTAAGCGACCAAAACCGCACTCGGCTTCTTTTCCATAGAATCATTTTCATATCATTAGAATGTAGTGGACCTATACCCTAGGTTTCGTGGAATTGTCGAAAGCTCCGCTCAGGTTCTTCTCTCTTCGTTTCCATAATGATCTGAAGAGTTCCTGATGTGGAATGGGCGAATACTTAATTTATCACCAACCCATGTAATATCCTTCGGAGGCTCCAACAAGTATCTGGCAGCCCTCCAAGACTGCCAGACTTGTGAGAAATCCAAAAGCCTGAAGCCTGAATCTTCCTTCTGTACGGTCCGGATCCTGATCCTTAGGTAAGGGGATGCGAGCTTTTATCTCCGGTGTATTATGACAGATGGCGCTATGAGACACTCGTACGTGCCCGAAAGCTGCTTACTTGTATTACAATTTTGTGGATAGCTTCTTTATTTACATTTATTAAATTATAATTTTTGGGCAGGTATCCGGTTACGGGATCCATTTTGCTGCCGAGTACTCACACGCATTCACCTACAGGAAAGAGTGGAGTGGGGGTAATCATGTTTGAACAGAGTATAATAAAGAAATCGTTGGCATTTTACAACTCGGCCAGGTTGAGTGCCTTTTTATTAAATATATTTTGTGTGTCCATGCCTTATCAAATAATAATAAACGTCATTTGCAGCTAAAAAAGGTCACCGTTAATTTACATTTTAATGGCAGCTCTCAGGTCACAGGGGTGCGCTTTCTCTTTCGCTTCTCTTTGATATAATAACATTATTCAGGCTATCATGACATGACCGCCGACGGTGAAAATGGAAGGGGTAGAAAAATTACGATTTTGTTTCAGGAGTGAGAAATCCCTTTAAAATTATTTATAGTTATGGGCATGCAGAGAGTATCCTTTTAGATGACTATTTTTCCAAACATCCATGCGTTGTCTTTTGGTGTTTTATATCCTTTATGATGGACTTGATGAAAATGCTGTTTTAAATTAAGTGTGAAATGTTACATCGCATTCGGCTGAAAAAGGATAGCATTTTGAAATTATGTAACTGCAAGGAGGAGAATTATTAATGTAATTTTGCTTTAGTGTATCTGAAATCGGAAATTTAAGTGGTTTTGTTATACAATATTTTAGTACAGGTAAATTAAGCCGAAAAAAGCGAAATAGCGGAAATGTTTGGGTACAGGCTGGAAATTGGCACAGAGCTTCGTTTTAGGGTTCTCAATAAGGGGTTATAAAGTCTACCCTGGTTGGGGGTAAGTCTCGCGGTGAAGAATGTTCAGAAGCCTCGGTTCGTGCTAGAGAGAGATATCGTCATGTACTTTTTCACAATGGCTGCCTTCAAATGGAGGAATTTATCATCAGGCATCAAGGCTAGGAACACTTGGCCTTGTTATAACAATCCGAGATCGCGCAACCTCTTCGTATGGACATCGCCAGAATCGTGTTGATAATCACGGGACATTGGCCAATTGGACGTCATGCAGCCCGATTTTAAATTGCGTCGTAGGCTTAAAGACGAACAAAATGACGTGAGACAATCGAACTCGGTCCTGGCCGACATCAGACACCGTGTACTTGGAAACCCTTTCTTAAGGGATTGGCGGAAGGTTTCAAAAGATTAAATAGGAGATTTTATCCGGTGTCTAGATATGGCTCGCTGGATCCAATTCTTTTCCACCCACATCCATTATATTTATAAAAAGGTGGTCCAAGGAATTCAAAAACCTCCTCATCCCTAAGCATTTGCTTGTGTCCCTTAAAACATGGTATATTGCCAAACATGTTTCAGGAATAATTTTTCCTATGGCTTGAACTGAGATTCTTGAACTGTAATCACTTCCTGCGGCTAGAAATCTTAGCGTAGTCACTTAACGTTATTCGGCTGATATTGCGCACCTCTTTAATGTATTTTGTTTCACTTCATTAATGTGTTTTGGTTCTACACATTTCCACATGGTTTTATTTAATGAAATTGTTCAGTCATTCGTAAGTAGTTTTTATAGTCTTCAGGTTCTGTTATGTTGAGGTTTTTAACAAGATAAATATCCGAATATAAACTTCTTTCCATATAAGCCATTCTTTCATCCATTTTCTTTTTTTCTCGGGAATCGATGTTAATGCATGTTGTCACTTTCTGACATTTTTTATTATACGAACTGAAATGTTGATATGCTTTAAGTACAAAATACTACTGAAAATAATTTCAGTCGCTGGCGAAATTGGTACGTGTGTGTAGAATACTATTGCTGTCGGGCCGATAACATGACAACGCAAGTTGGTTCAACCGTTGTATCATGTAAAAGGCTCTTAAGCGTCATGAGGCTGCTGACGTTATATAATAATAATAATAATAATAACATTTATTGGTAGAGTACAAAGATTAAACATCTTAACTGTACATAAACTAGTGGGATGTTGTGCCTAGAGACTAGCCACTAATTACGCTTTTTCATGGTATTCTTTCTGTTGAATAACACTTCAGATTGGATGACAATATATTAAGTGGAGATTGATCCGCACTCACTTCCGACCCGCCGGATCTGGGAATCGAGGCCACTGCCCAAAACAATTACTCAAAAATTATGGAAAAACAAAATAATATGGCCTCGATTCCCAGATCCGACGGCGCGGAAGTTAGTGCGGATTTGACACTTTGCGATTCTCAAATTCGCAGTCGCGGATTCAATTAAATCAAAAATTCGGAGTAAAGACTCACACGCTAATGAAATACCCGATGTCGGATTATCTTAGGCGCATTTGTGGTTTCAAATCCTCAGAAAATTTGTTGCGGATCACACTTTTAAAGCACGGAAAATGTCAAAGAGAGATTCGCGGTTGCAGATTTGAGAATCGCAAAGTCTCAAATCCGCACTCACTTCCGACCCACTGGATCTGGGAATCGAGGCCAATAAATCGAAAGTGTCAAATTGAAAAAAAAAAAAAAAAAACAAAACACATCACACATGTAAACACTATATAATTATGTAAAACGAATCTAAAAATTTTTCTATGGATTGGAGGCAAATCTAAAATCACTTTGCACAGCAGAATTAGGTGTATTATTTTACTTAAACATACATTATTGTTAAAAATTTAGCTTACCGCGCCTTTTGTATTCATTTACACTTCAATTTAACTTTATTTTTTATTTTTAAAGAAAATATTATCATGCACGCACTTTACTTTTCTTTAAATCTAGAACATCTACTGAAAAACACAGGCACCTGTTTATCCATAGCATATATGCACGTGCACGCACACAAGTACCCCCACTTCGCAAGAGACCAACACCATTAATTACCCGCCAAAAATATGAAAGAATTGATATATTTTAATTGCACCCCATCTATGACAAAGAATAGTAAACACCATCTATGGCAATATTACATTACTCTTCGTTTTACCTATGATTATCAATTTCCATAAAATATACAAAATACATTTCATAAATAATAGAAAATCTGTTGTCATAAATCAGTTGTTTACTTCCTTCTAAAGTTTATACATATCTTGCATTGGAATGTACCTTTTTATGAAAGCATGAATAAATAGGTTTATTGCCACATTCCTACGAGTTAGAGTTTGGAGTAATGGGTTGGTGCTAGCTCGGGGTGCGACAGGACCCGGGTTCGATACTGGTGGTGGCCGCGTACTATTTTTTTTTTTTAAGTTATGATGATTTTGGTAGTGTTTGTTAAATACTTTGTTAAGTTTTAGATTACGCAAAGTCTCACAACTTATAACCTACATAAGCCTTTAACAAAAACTTTGCAAGATTAATTATATATAGCGTTGGTCAGTGTAATACTTATGAATCTCCATGGCCAAACTAGGATACAGCATTATGACAATAATTAAATCAATGCAACGTGAAATAAAAGTTTTAGTTAAAAACGGATTTGGCTTATTTAGCTTATTATAGATTGAGTTATAGCTCACAATTGAATATGTCCCAAAGGTTTTAATTAGTCGCCGCTTTGAGATTTTATCATCAACGTAGGCTTAGTTTATTATACTACAATAAATCATCATAACTAAAAAAGCTAAAAAAAAGTACTTAAAAAATTCATCAAGAATCGAACCTGGTCCTTTCGCACCCCGATCTAGCACCAACCCATTACTCCAAACTCTAACTCGTAGGAATGTGGCAATAAACCTATTTATTCATGCTTTCATAAAAAGGTACATTCCAATGCAAGATATGTATAAACTTTAGAAGGAAGTAAATAACTGATTTATGACAACAGATTTTCTATTATTTATGAAATGTATTTTGTATATTTTATGGAAATTGATAATCATAGGTAAAACGAAGAGTAATGTAATATTGCCATAGATGGTGTTCATTATTCTTTGTCATAGATGGGGTGCAATTAAAATATATCAATTCTCTCAAATTCTTGGCGGGCAATTATTGTATAATTCTTTCAGCAGCATCTCCATGAAAGATGCGTTAGTTTTTCGAGTTATTTGTTTGAATATTTTCGCAATTCTTCACAATCTTCACTTAATATATTGTCATCCAGACTGAAGTGTTATTCAATAGAAAGAATACCACGAAAAAGCGTAATTAGTGGCTAGTCTCTAGGCACAACATCCCACTTTTGTTTGGTTATTCTGAAGAGATACATACAAATTTAGTTAATAAAAACTTAAAAATATGCTTTTAAACAAAGGGCTGCAAAATTTTTTAGATATGGGGCAAATCGTTTGTAAAATTTTTGTAAAATATTAAAAATTCTGAGAAAAATCACTTCCTTATATTCATGGACTATAAGGACGGTCTTAAATACATCGTTCTTGAAATTTATAAATTTTCATTCATTTCAGTAAGCGTTTATATGCCGTGGTAAAAATTAGATATCTACTTTTCGTTTTAAACCTACCAAATGTTTCGTTTAAATCATACATATTTTTTGTGACAAATCCACAGCGAAGTTCGATAAAATTAAATTTTTGTTTTGGTCTACAGCACCACCTACATGACTAAAAACTATAATAAAATGAACAGCATATAAAATATGCATATAAACAAATAAATACTTTATATTATTTCCGCGAAATTTCTTAATGATTTATAAAGCCGCCGAAGAGCCATAAAACCTCAAGAAAATGATTTTTTTGCACTTCTAATTAAATAAATGTTTATGTTCTCCTGAGTATCATTATTAAATAATATAATTTTTAGTGAGAAATAGAATTAAAACATGTTACACCGAAGTAAAAAAAATTTTTTATTTCACAATTTGGCGGACGGGGATTGAACTTGGTTCGCCTGGGATAAGACTCCAGCGCCTTACCTCTAGGCTACCGATAT
>CATLJY010000343.1:0-48972 GCA_949987705.1 Thereva unica | reverse complement strand
CCATGGTTCATTGGCTACGCTATCAGGGGATAAATTAATTAGATTCTGCGGAGCTGCGAACTAGGGAAGTAATGAACACTACAGTTTGTTGCTCTATTGGCTGTGTTCATGCCATGGCAGGAACAGAATTCTGTAGGCAATAAATATTTCAGTGATGATATTTGCCACACGAAAAAAGGACTTGATATTCTTTCTCCAACTGCCAATGTTCAAGTATAGTAGCTTGAAAAGGCTCCACATCCCTTCTGCCGGAAGCTAATTTTTTTCTTTCGCATAGCAGCTGTTCAGCAAGCATTGAACTGAGCAGATTGAGTGTATGATTTGTGGCCCCGACTACACAGCAGCCTACAATTCGACTACAAACGCCCCTTCGATAATGGATTTTGCAGATCCTTTTCAGGATATTAAATTTAAAGAAATCTTTGAACCTGGTTCCTACCGAAAAAGAATTCTCTTTAAAGTCGAAGATTGCAGAACGAATGTGCCCTATACAAATTGCAAGGTGAGCTAACCGCATTCTGTAATGATACCAAAAATCGTAATCCATATTGCGCCATACACATACTACACACTTTCAAGGGAGCCTGTCGTAAATTTTACACCCTTAGAGATTAAATCCTTAATGCAAGTCTTTCAAAACAGCGGGAATTAATTTTGCAAAATATTCTTATCAGGAAGGAGCTTCGGTTAGGAGATTAGCTATGCTCAGTTTTTTTTGTGGTGTTTTATATTGTGTATTACCTCTTAAAAATTTTTCTTTTAAATCAAAAGCAGGAAAACAAACGCTTAGAACAATTCTTTTAATGGTTTGAGGTATGATAATATTTTTCATTTAGATTATAAAAAACGGTGGAAAATATTGGGAGTTTGAAGAAACTTTGAGTGGGCGTCAAAATTAATTTTGTTTTGGAAAGACGATGCTAATAATTTCTAATTTCTCTCTTTTTATTAATTAGCAATTTTTTTATGTGTTAGACTAGAGGCTTAGGGAAAGCCTCTTTGTACCGTTCGACAATCTATTTTTTTTTTTCGTATAGAGTGCAATGTCGAACAGCAGCTCTAGTCGGAAGATAGAGAGAAGAAAGAGAGAGAGGGAGAGAGAAGTAGGAAGGAGCTGCCACAACCTAGCCGCGATGTTTTAATTCCACCTACTCCCAACCATTTCGCGACTCTGGCATCGGGGCATCGAGAAACAACTCACTGGAGTGTTATGCCTCCTGAAACGAGTTGTCTCTCACCAACCAACCGAAGACATGCGCTTGGTGGAGCGGGGAAGGACTTGCGAAGACTATGATAAGAGGAATCAGGAATATAAAGAGGGGAGAAGGAATAAGGAAAGTTATGTGGGTGGGAAGTGGAACAGGCGAAGGACCGTGGGGCTGGCCGGGATTCGCACCCGGGACCTCTGGGATAGTAGTCAGGCGCCTTAGCTCTAGAATAGTTTTTTAATAAAAGTATCTTTTGCTTCAGCTCAGTGGAAGCTGCACAAAAATAAAAATACTCTACATTTTAATGCAGATCTCTTTTATTCCCCTTTAACAAGAAGGTAGATAAAGCCCTGCGCTCTTGTGTAAACGGCTCTAGAACTATCTCTGAATATTGCAGATCTCTTAACGAGATGGCTCAACAGTTCAGGACCCTCCTCGTATAGGTGCCCGGCCACCAAATATAGAGGGAAATTGTAAAGCTGACGAACTGGGTAGAAAGGCGCGTTCGCCACTCTCGTTCCACGAAAGGAAAGTGTAGTATGTAGTGGTAGATGCAGTAGTATATGTAGCCATAGGAGACTTTAGCAATAACGGCGGAGAGCTTACAGCGAAATTAGTCAATAAGTAACATGGAATGCATGAATAAACTAGTCTATTTAACGAAAAGAGAGTTTTGCTAAATAATACTGTAATGGTGTTTTGTTGAAAGTGTTCTCTAACCTCCTTTTTTAAGGGAGGGTTTCCGGGAGCTCTCGAGTTGTCCAGGGTCGGGTGAGAACAAACACCTTATTACAAAATAAAATTTCTTTATTTATTCAAAATATTCCTTATGTAATAACAATTTAGGTCTCTTAAATCTAAGTAAATACGGGATACATGGACAGGTTTCTTATAGCTATCTCTGAGTAATTGACTACGGTTTGCCTCTACAATACATGTTTCCTACTTATTTATTACTAAGCAATTACCTACTCACTACTCTATTCTACATGTGCGTAAGCTGGGGTCAATGGTCTAGCAGGATGTGTGTGTGTGTGTGTGTGAGTGTGTGTGTGTGTGTGTGTGGGTATGTGGTCGGTCTTGTATTTGGTCATACCGCGACACTGGTATAGGCAATGCTGCCGGGAACAATGCCGGATCATACACCACGACATTGGTCCAGGAAACATTCCTCCGGTATTCGGTAGTCGGTCGGTATGCGGTCGGTAGGTGTTATGTCTGTAGTCTAACCGTGCCGGATCGTACACCACGACACGGTATAGGAATGGCTACTTCGGCACATAGTCGGATCGTACACCACGACAAGGCCTCGGCAACATTCCTCTGGTAATGTCGGTTAGGAATCGCTACTTCGACACATAGTCGGATCGTACACCACGACAAGGCCTCGGCAACATTCCTCTGGTAATGTCGGTTAGGAATCGCTACTTTGACACATAGTCGGATCGTACACCACGACAAGGCCTCATCAACATTCCTCTGGTAATGTCGGTTAGGAATCGCTACTTCGGCACATAGTCGGATCGTACACCACGACAAGGCCTCGGCAACATTCCTGAGGGGCAAAGTATGATCGTGCCGGATCGTACACCACGACACGGTCTAGGACCGGAGAAGGTGACCTCTCCGGAACGAGCCTGATTAAAGACTGAATTTTGGCCTGGTGAAGCGGTTTATTTTATAGCGAAGTGAAACTGTCAAAGGATAATCGCCCAGCCTGCTGGGTGAATATTTTATTTTCCTAAAGCTTACTTAAGAGAATTTCCCCGCCTGCTGAGTGAATATTTTTCTTTATGTTCGTGGAGTGAAATTCTTGGTAACGAAACGTGGTTCGTTACAATACAAAAAGAGTTGGTATGCCCTGGGCCACTTTAAAACTCCGATGAAAACAGCACACAATGCAACAAACGAGAAATCATTGGAGCGATCTTAATAAATGCTTTTTTCCCAATTTAACCTGGGCCTCTTATGATCTCAGGCGGACCATATCACTACTGAGCCTCGGGATACAAGACCTCTCAGGTATAGTGAGACATAGAGACTTGAGCAGATTGATTCGCCAAAAAATGAACACCTTGTCTTGCAATGAAAATTAATATATTCTCGACAATATAAATAAATTAATCTTGATTTCAGACAACATAGAAAAAACAAATTAAAATAACGTTTCAACTCGCGCAGATACACGACGCCACTAACTCCAAAAATTCCCGTGAACGTGGAATGCCATCGTGTGTGCGCGTTACAATTTAAAGTAACTGACTTAAAAAAAATAAAAGTGACATAGTCAAGTCACTTAAAATTAATGACATCTAAACGGGACATCTAAACGGGACACTGTCTGGTAGGGAAGCATGCCATCCGTTTAGGTCGTGAGACCTACGATTTTTGCAGAAGCTGTAAGAATCTGGACGAGGAGGAAAGTGTACTACATCTCCTCTGTGACTGCCCAGCCCTAAGCAGAAGGAGGTTAACCACATTTGAGGAACCCTTTCTAAGCACGCTTGCGGAAATCTCGAACATCTCCCGCAACTTAGAAGATTCATTACTTTCTCAAGATGATTTAGCGAAGAAACGACCCTTCAACATCAAGTTAAAAGTGGGATCTCTAAGGCATTACAATGGGCCTATCCTTTACGCCTAAGTGTATGAGCTTAAACCAACAGCTCAGCCATATCTAACCTAGGCTAACCTACTCTGCGCATGCTCAAAAATTTTTGTTCAACGCGCCCATTCAAAGTTCTTCTGCGTTATGAATTTCAATTCTGCCGAGCACATTTCACCTTCGCCTGCACATACGCTAAAATTTTCAATTCCACCGTGCCATATTGTACATTGGCCTGCGTAGCTGCGACAAGGTTTTCAGAACCCTTGTCGCTCGAGGGATCACAAGTCTCAATAAAGTAATCTGTGCAATTCTAGCCCCCCCCCCCCCAATACATTATAAAAATTGCAGCGAGCAAGAAGCGTCTTCAAGTGCCTTCGCAATTCCTTACCGGGATGAGTTTTTATTTAAATGATAAATCAATACAAAAAGAAAAAAAATATTACATGATATTTCTTTGACATTTCAAAATATTATAGAAATATATTTCATGAAAATATAATCATCGTTAAAAATTCATGGTTGAAAAGGGAAATTTGCACGTCATTAGAGGTATTTCTTAAGAAGAGCTTCCCGGGCGGCTGTATAGCGAAATCGAATAATCTAATCTTATATTTGAGACTCATCCGACACACGAAGGAATAAAATTACCTCCGCCCAAACATTAGTCCAACAACCAACCTTCTCCCATAAAGTTAAATCTTTTACCTTGAACTCAAATTAACACCGAAAAGGTTTTCACGAAATGCTTTTCACATGAAACCCTCTGGAAAACTTTCGTCAGCTTTTCCACATTATCCTGAGCTTTGAACTCTCTTGTAATGACATTTTCCGAAACTTTCGCCAGCTCAAAAATTTATTAAATTTTCTCTACTATTTTTTGAGCATGCGAAAAGTTCCGGAAAATGTCATAACAAGAGCGCCAAAAGTTCAGGACAACGTGGAAAAGCTCAGGAAAGTTTCCCTGAGTGAAAAGTTGGGTCAGTAGAATTTTGGACGTAGTTGGATTGCGTGCGTTTTCTGTAACAGTTTTCCGAAGCGTTCCTATAGTGTGTCAAAGTGTCAAATCTGTGCTTTTGTCTGGTCAGTTACCCTCTTAAAGCCGCCCCTTCATTGAGGTACTTTAACGTGTAGTGAAGCGCAAGGTCTTCTTTGGTTATATTTATTTGTGGTGTCTCAAAACAAGCGGCAAATAAAGAAAAAGTTTAAGCAGGAAAGAAGAAGATATTTCTTTCCCAAAAGTGGAAAAAAAAGGAAAATAAGTGTCTAGGAATATTTGCTTGTTAAGGATAATTCTGCCTTCTGACTATTTATAAAGGACTACAAAGCCATTACTTTGGGATTAAGTCTTTCCAGTAGCAGCATCCATCAAAAGGTAAATAAAATGTGGGAGTTTCACAAAAAAATAAATCTCATGCGGTAATAAATGAAGAGGAATCGCATCCCTAACATCGCCTCTATCTCAATTTTCCCTCCTTATTTGAATGTTTTCAATCGTAAAAGTGGTTAGACGACTGGTGGTTTCCATAAATATACTGCAAACAGTATACATATTCCTTCAGCCGCCTACACAAGCGAATACATACATACATACTTATGTGTACAAAACGAAGTATGCCGGAATCTGCTCGTCATTTGGAATCTTTGTTTTTTTCTCCGTTCCAATATGACTTTTCAAGAGGATTGTCGGTGGATCGGTATGCTTCTCTACTATAGGGCTGACTGCTTTCATTCATGTACAAATGCAAAAAAAATATACCGAATCCCCCGAAGGTTGAAAGGATATATCCAGGTCGAAAAGACCAGAGCCAGAAAGTTTGCTTTTAATAGACCAACCTCAATCAAAATTCCTTTCAATATATGTAGTTATTTGTGGTGGAATTGGGTTTTCCAATTCATGATTATTGTACATCGCCGGAATTCAGGATGACTCCTGGGGTGAGAAATGGGTCCTTGTCAAAATATCACGCAAAACCTTAAGAACTTGCTTTTTTTATGTATTGAAAGACTTTTTTGGAGTCGCGATTTTCGTTTCATATTAAACATTGAAACTTTTTTAATAAATTGAAATTTTAAAAGTTATTTATATTAAATTTTTGATGTATCTACAACCCATATCTTTTAAGATAATGTTATTAACCCATTAGCGACAGAAGCCCAAATACTGCCCGATTGATTTAAAATTTTGAGTGGGGCCTATTTGCGGACCCAAAAATCGATTTAAATTTTTTTCCCGGTGTTGCGGCTGCGGGGTGGAGAAGGGGGCGCTTTTACATATATGTAACGTTAGTCACAAGTCAGTTAAGACAAAAATAAAAATAAAATGTGTTTTAGTTCATGTTATTATAAAACCTAATTTTGTTTGAATTGTAAAAAATATAAAGAAAAGGTTTTCAACAACTTGAATAAAATTGTAATAAAGCTATAAAATAATAAGGAAAGACATTTCTGTATATGACTAAAATAAAAGGTAAATAAAAGAGGATAATAAATTCTAATTTATAGGAATAAAGTGATACTTTTGGAAACATTCAACACACAACCCTACGTCGCATTTAACACATTCTGTTGTGACGCTTTTTTTACAGTCTTCTGCCCTACAGCGTCGTCTTTTTCCGTCGGGAATCTTTCCTATGAAGTGTGCGACGTAACGCAATCGAATCTTGAATTAGCAAATTCAATATTTTTCTTAGGGCGACGATATCCACCGGGCGGTTTTGGAACACCGAGTGTACGACAGTAATGCCTTGAAATTGATTGTCGGAAATTCAACTGCGACATATCACTTCCACCTTTGCGATAAAGAATCCATGCATTTTGAATGGACACATCTACGAGCCATGTAAAAATTGATGACCACCATTTTCTTTCTCTGGCCGTTATGCGATATGCATTTACATTTTGGTCCATTCTATCTGTTCCCATGTAATTATTGTAACGACTTATTGCAAGAGGACGTGGTACATCTATTTTACGTTGAGCTTCACGAGAATACCTTAGAACATTGGACATGGGATGAATACCGTATATTGTTGATGCTACTGTAACAATCGAATTATCATTCCATTTGGTGAAGTTGATATTCGCCGTTTCAATTTTTATACCATCTGCCCATCCACGATCAACTTTCATCTTGATTAGTTCTTTTTTTGATGGTAAAGGACAAGATTTTGGAATGAAGTTTTCACGAACAGTTCCAGTTCCTTCGTAACGTCTTTCTTTCAGACCCAAAAGCACTCTTACATTTGTAAACAAATTGTCAAAATGGATGGAAAAGGGATATTGTTGCACTTCTGGATCGAGTTCATCTAGCATACAGAATAGTGGTGCTGTGGGTTTTGGGTATTTTTCTTGATATGCTGGAATTATTCTTTGATTTTTACCTTGGTACATCTCGAAGTTAATCAAAGAGCCCTGAGGCGTATTCAAACACCACATTTTGTAGCCGAATCTAATTGGCTTGCCTCTTATAAATTGTTTACAGTCCGTAATATTCCACCATGCTTTCGTCGTACGACAGATTTTGCTCAGGAACTAAATTATTCATGAAACGTTCTTTTAGTTTGTCAGTTAGTGGGTGCAGCTTCCATATCTTGTCATTTTTATCACAGTCCTTCCGATCCGCAAAATGAAGGTTAGTGTGAATTGTTTCGAATCTAGTTCGTCTCATGGCTTCTTGGATTATAATATTGCCCACATCATTTTCCTCACACCAGTAGTCTCTTTTGGATGGAGCAGGACGATAACCAGTTGCAATCAAAATCCCTAGAAATACTCGCATTTCAGCTGTTGTTATGTTTGAATTTGGCAAGTGTTTATAAACAGCATATTGGTTTGTTTGATTGCAAAGCATTTACACTAGTTCGTTGTTGAAGAATTTTTCAAAAAACACATGCGGTGGGACTTCATGTGAAGATGGATATACCAGATCAGGAAAAACTTTCAATTGTCTGGGATGTTTGTCCTGCTGAACCCATTTGATATCTTTGTTTCCGGCAGTTGATCGTAGCTGTTTTCTTACAGAAGCTGGTACTGGCTGAATTCTTTTTCGTTTTTCTGCTAATTTTTCTTTTTCTGGTAGCGCACAAGATTATGTACGAAGTTATGGTGGTGTACGAAGTGGTAATTTCAGTGGAGTCAACTGCATATTAGCTTCCGGATGTTTCGTCGGAGTTGCATAATCACAAACCTCGAAATCCGGTACAAAATCAGGATCTGCCACAGAATCATCATCCGATTCTTCTTCTGGTGTTTTCTGAACGGTAGGACTAAGCACATCATCGACAGACGCTTGAGTATCTGGGGATGATGATTGTGCACAAACAGGAATTTCTTCAGGTGGAGACAAACTAAGCTGTAAAATATACAAACATTGTGAAAGTTGAAATACAACGAATAAAACTAAAATGAATAGTACTTCAGGAGTAGATTTTGAATGGACAAAAGGTTGAAGCTCGGGTGTAGCTACCACTGGTACAGAGCGTGATTCAATTTGCGGAGAAATTGACGGCAATGATGACCCGTAGAAACAAAATGTTGGCAAGCCTTTTTTCAAATGGGGGGGCGTAGGTTCAAGCAAATTTGTTTCTATATTCTTGAAAGAATGGTCTAGCACTTCTTTTATGTATTTTGCCAGACCTTCGTCATTTGCAATTTGTTGTGGTTCATCTTCTTCTTCGTCCACACTAGAATAGACCACTTCACAATCAGCCATTTTCTGTCTTCTTGATAAATTTTTTATAGTTCCTCCTTCATCTTCATTTGCAGTATCATCATCTGACAAATATTCCTCATCCGGTGGCTCTAAATATATTATTTCAATTAGCTCCTCATCGTCTCCCATATTTTCGAGGTATTCAATGAGCTCAACAGTAGGCAAAATATCACTGAAATAGATTTTTTGAAGTGAAAACTTCTTTAGCCGCGTTGGGCACTTTTTGATAGGGGAAAATGTTATGGGTTCGCGTCACCGACATGCTCATGACTGGCGCACGCGCTCAATCGATTATAATCAAAAACTTTTTGATTTTGTATAAAAAAATAAATCTGACCGCCTACTATTATTCAATTAAGTATCGAAAATGAAAATATAAAACCAGTCATTTTGACTGATGTGTTAAATATCTGTTTTCCAAATTTGTTTGTTTGGATCCTTGATCCTGAAGATGTCTTCAGACGATAACAAAAGAAAAAAAAGACAAGAAGACGAAGAAGAATTGGTAGCAGCGGTTTCCTCGGATAAAAGGGAAAAATCTGATGAAATTGAAAGAAAGAGAAAACTCCAAAATAAAGTTAGGTGTCAGCGATATAGAGATAAAAGAAAAAGTGATATAAAAATTAATTCACAAATTTCTGACCATCAAACAATAACAATTGAAGAGGAGATGAAAATTAAACGTCGTAAAGAACAAGAAAAACAAAAAAGTAAACGGTATAGAGATAAGAAAAGAGCAGCTAATTTGCTTAGTTTACAGACAGATCATCCCTCATAAACAATTGCAAAGCATGTTCCTGAACGACAGAATTTTCATACCTCACAAATTCCAGGCCCGTCAACAAGAAATGTTCCATATATCCCACCAACTCATACACCTAGCGCTGTTGGCCCATCAATACTAAATGAATTATACATTCCAGAATCATTTTCAGATTATAATACCGACGTTCAAAACGATATTCCTTCACAAGTAAATTATGTTCCACAATTAGATGAACCAAGAATAGTAAACTATGCATCAAATCCCCAAAATATTCTTCCACGTGATGCTCAAAATAATATTCAAAGCCTATGTTCTCAACATAACCTATCTGTACAAACATACTCTTCTTTCCAACAAAATTCCAGTGCCCATCGAGAATTTCAAAAAGATTTTCTTGAAAATGATTTTGGCCATGTTTGTGACATTTGTGATAAACTGTGGTTTAAAAAAGTTTTGAAAATTTTTGTCAATAACGATATGACTCCCAATATTCAATTTATAAGAACAATGGTCGAAAACGCTGATTTAGCTGAGATAAAAATTTGCTCAACTTGCTTGACAACAATTAATAAGAATCGTGTTCCACCACTTTCGGTATATAATGGATTCAAATATTCTCCACTTCCGGAAAATCTAAGAAATTCTCCATTAGATTTGGTCACAGAAAGACTTATATCTCCAAGAATACCATTCATGCAAATTCGAAGACTTCGACATATTCATGGTCAATTCGGAATCTATGGGCAGGTAATAAATGTTCCAATAGAACTAAATACAATGGTACATTCATTACCAAGAAATATAGATGACGATCATAGCATTACAGTTCATATTAAAAGAAAGAAAATACACAAATCCAGCTACCTTTATAGTATAGTCAACAAAAGAAAAATAAAAACGTGGTTGCGATACTTGAAAGGTACACCTCTTTATACTTCTTATGGAATTACGATTGATGATAGGTTCTTAAACAGCCAAGATGATGTACAAGATGAAATCATCTACGATGAAGATGGTGACAGTCACATTTCAGAACAAATACCAATCGATGAAAGTTTAATAGCACAGCAACAAACTTTAATGTGGAACGACGAAATGTATTTAAGAATTGCTCCTGGAGAAGGTAACGTTCCCATTAGTCTATTATTCGATGAACATGCGGAGGAATTATCTTTTCCGCAAATATACCTGGGTCAATTTAGAACTTTTCGTGATGGCCTTACTGTCACACCTTTTATGATGGCAACAAGTGAACTCAGACGATTTGACAGACGAGGAGTTACCCCGCAGCATTTATTATACTTGGCCATGAAAATAATGAGAATAAGAATACGAGATTCGCTTTCTATTGCATCCAAACATGTTGGCACTACGATCACTAAAGAGAAAATAGAGTCAGCAGATTACGTACAAGGTTGTATTGAAAGTAACTTGGCTTTTCTACGCACGATCCCGAATTCAGCATATTATTGGTCAGAAAGAAAAAAAGACCTATTTGCAATGATTAGACAATATGGTAAGCCAACAGTTTTTTTTTACAATAAGTGCTAATGAAATAGGATGGCCAAAATTGCTACAATTGTTACATAATTTAAAAAATAATTCTGAGATATCGGTTGAAGATGCAGCAGCATTAAATTTTATAGAAAAAAGTACACTTATTAATGAAGACGCAGTTACTTGTGCTACATATTTTAATAAGTTGGTTAATGTCCTAATGAAAATACTGCAATCAAAAAGATTTAGTCCTTTCAAGAAATATAGAATTTTGTATTACTTCAAAAGAATCGAATTTCAACATCTAAGTTCTAAGTTTTCACTTCTATCGGCAGTCCCTATAACTGCCAATTTTTAACTTCCCAGTATAGGAAGTTATTGTAATCGGTCCGAAAATCGAAATCGAAAATTTCAACGTATTTTCATCTTTCAAGGTCCCAGGAGCATTTTAAGCAAAAAATTGGGAGGAAGTATGTGTGTGTGTGTGTGTATGTGCGTACGGATGTGGTCATTTTTTCCTGCACGATATCGCGCGAACCAAAACTGATATTGACTTCGTTGAGGCCCGCCGCTAGCCGCTTCAGCGCCCGTGTGCAAAACAGACAATGCCGCCCCCTCCCTTATCTTGTTTTTTCTGACTGAGCTTGTTGGAAAGTGGTTTAGTTTGGTTATATAGGAGTGTATAAAAAAACAACTTTTATAGTCAAACAATTTATTGCCATTACTATGTTGGTTTATATAGTAGTTAGAATTTTCAAAATTCAACGATTTAAAATTTACTTATTATACTTATTTAAAAATGAATAGGTACATTTTAGTTTACAAAAGGTATACCTAAGAATAGTAATTCTACCGCTTTGCTAAAAGCAAGAAAATTTCAATTCGTGTATGTTTTAGAGCGTTATTTTTTATGTTAAAGCTTAAAATGAAACTTAGATTTGCTTATAAAAATTGAACTCTTCTTGCTTTTATATTTGCGAAATCTGCTATTATTTGCCTAGTATCTAAACTATCCAATATTTCAGATTCTATTGAAATAATGGCTAAATTACTTAGTCTTTGTTGATGCATAGTTGACCTTAAATAATTCTTTATAATTTTTAACTTAGAAAACGATCTTTCTCCAGATGCAACTGTAGCTGGTAGAGTAAGAAATATTCTTAATGCTATTGATGTGTTTGAAAAAGTTGACATTAAATTATTTGAGAAAATATATTGTAAAAGTGTATGTGGATCACTAGACTGATTTTCTAGAAAATGTAGCTTTAAAGCATTAATTTCATTGTACAAATCAATACCATCAATGTCGGCTTCATTCTTTGAATAATTTTTCAGTTTCAGATGTAAATCTTTACAATGTTTCATCAATTCTTCTTCAGGGTAACTAAATAATGTACTACTGAAAAATCCAAATGCGTCGGCTAAAGTTTTTAACTCTTCAAATCTATTTTTTAAGGAAGCTAACGTCTGATTTAGGATTTAAAAAAAAAATCTACTTTGTAGTTGATTTTAGGGTCCAATATGACTTCATCGCGTTGTTCATACTGAAATTGCGTCGGTTTTTTTGGACGAAGTATTTTTATTGGTGGGAAGTCGGTTTCAGCATTTAGTTTATGAGCCACTTCGGTTGCTTCTTTTAAAATTATTTCAAAATGTTGATCCGTGCGATAATTTATGCACACTTCAGTATTAATTGTGGGATTTTGTAGCATTTTACTTAAATAATTAATTTCTTTTAAAATTTCCAACCACACTACAACAGAGCAAATAAACTTATAATTCTGAATCTTTAAAGCAAGTGAAAACGCTTTGTGAGCTGTGGCACAATCCCACTCAGAATTATTTTCAAATATTTCTAACAGAGCATCAAATATTTTTACTATGTGATACCGTAACGGTTTGATTGCGTCAATTCTGCTAGACCAGCGTTTCTCAACCTTTTTTGGCTCGCGGACCAGTAGATTTGTTAAAAAAAAATGCGGACCAGTGATATTTTCTTAACAAGAAATTTTTACTAAGTATTTATAAAGAACTACTACGTAAGTTAGTTATAACATTTTTATTATCATTTTCCTACAGTAATATTTAAATGTAAAGATATATAATTATACATACATACATATAATAATAAGTAAGTATATAATCCTTTCTTTAACAAAAATGACAGAAAATTATAAATCATATATCATTATATCATTCTTACGATTACCAAAAAATTAAATCAATGAGAACAAACTCTTAAGAAAAATTAGAACAAAAAATCAGAAATTATAAAAATAATCAAAAACTCATTGCATATGAACATATTGTTAATGAGAAGATTGCTGCTGCTCTTCTCCAATCAACTTGTCAATTGTTGGTTCTAAATTAGACAAGCTAAGTCGTAGCGGTGAAATAATCAAAAGCCGATTTCTAAATTTATTTTTTATTACCGTCATAGATGAAAATCCCGATTCACATAAATATGTAGTTGCGAAGGGGACTAACATTTTCATTGCTTTCTCGTATAGAGATGGATATTCATTTTTCAATTTGATCAAAAATTTATCTATGGACATTGTTGAAAATCTAGCTTTTAACATAATATCTGCACTAATGCACACAACAAATTACGTCGCGTCGGGCTATTCGCCGTGGCCGAGGAAAAAAGGTTTCGCCGTCGCCCTTAAGCCTCAATTATACTGGACGCAGCGCAACGCAAATGAGTGGAGAGTCAACGGAATGGAGTTTTGCTGGTTATACTGACGGAATCGAACGTACGCAAATGTCACTTTTTTCGGCAATGTTTTGCCAAATGTGCTTATAATTTTTATATCTGTGGAATTTTTTATTATGTAGAATTTCATTATCTTCCACTTCGGTTATTAATTTTTCCAAAATCTCTGATGACATTTTGGGCTAAATAATAAATGTCAAAATCACCTGTTTTTAATGCTCCTTTTGACACTTCAATCCGTCGGGTCCTTCAAGTTCCAAAGTTTTGAAACTTTAATCCGGTCCGTTCCGTTACGTTGCGTCCAGTATAACCACTTCAATACAATTTCTCTGCAATGAAACTCATTTTGACATTTCAATCCGATCCGTTGCGTTCCGTTGCGTCCAGTATAATTGAGGCTTTAGCATATTTATAGCATAAGTAAATTTTTTTCGTGGATAGGGGAAATGTCCGCGGACCAGTAAAATTTCTCCGCGGACCACTAATGGTCCGCCGGACCAGCGGTTGAGAATAGCTGTGCTAGACCATCGTGTATGTAGTACTTAAAGCTTTCAATTTTAAGTCTGGTAAATGTTTGCAAATGATCGACCACCTTTTTGTAGATGATGAAAGAAAAACATAAATTTCTTGAATTATGTTAAAGAAGTTGATAGTTTTGTGCGAAATACTTGCTGCATCGTTAACTACCAAATTTAGACTATGAGCCGAGCATGGAACGTAAAATGCACGATTATTGATTTCCAAAATTCTTTTCTGCAACCCATTGTGGTTTCCAAGCATGTTAGAACCATTGTCATAACCTTGCCCGCGCAGATTTTGAATGTCGAGGTTTAATTGTGAAAATAAATTTAAAACAAAATTTAATAAACCTTCGCCAGTTGAATTGTTAAATGGACAAAAACCAATAAAATGTTCCCGCACCTCTACTTTTTTATTTTTATGATTTAGATCAACATGCCTAAGTATTATTGTTATTGAGGAGTGACTTTTCAAAAGGCCTTATTTCCATTTAGATTAAATTTTCAGAAACCGCAAATTTCTGTGGTACGTCCAAAATATGCAAAATTATTATTTTTTTTTTTGCATCAATATAGTTTGTCCTAGTATAACTATACTTTTACAGTGGTAGATGAAAAATATTGTAAGTGTGACTTCATTAAAAACAAAAAAATAGTTTGGAAATATGCCCTTTTGTTTGAAACGTTTGGAAATAAGACCTTTTGTATGGACCTCCTCGAATATTATATTTATTTTTTAAAAGGTCTTTTGCTTGAAATCTTTTAAAATACTACAAATTCACACAGGAAATGTGGCATTTTGTTCAATTAAATACACCGTTTATTTCATACATGGAAATATGCCTGTTTTAAAAAAAAATCTATATTGGTATCAATTTTTTTATAGGAACGAAGGACTTTTCTTTCGTCCTATTAAAGTGAATAGGTGATAATTTAGCCTTGCTACTGGATTCCATCGAAATTTGCTCTAAAGTAAAAAATGGAAATAAGGCCTTTTGAAAAGTCACTCCTCATTTGTTCTGTGTGGCTTGCATCCGGTGTGCAGTCTAATATAACAGAAAAATATTTCGATTCTCTGACTTTGCCTAAAATATAACTTTTTATCGCTGTACCGAGCAATTCAATAATTTCATTTTGAATTTGATCACCTAAATAGTGAGTGATGCCCATACGACTTGAATCGGATTTTGATTCACTTCTGCGTATGTGTTCTCGCATAACTGAATCAAAAGAAGCAATCAGAATTTTTTACAGAAGAGAATTTCGCTTTGTATTTTTTGATTTTTTTGAGCTATTTTTCCTCTTGTGTTTATACAGGGGCCCCATTAGTGACTAGTATTGCAGCTTAAACAACTATATTTCAAGTTGCTGCAGCACGGGGATTACCCTGTGAAATGTGCATGAGTGAAAAAGCTTCGCCTTCAAACAACCACAGCGAATGGGAAAATCGTTTTCTTCTCTGTTGGTTTGGTTGTTGTTACGGCATTATAAAAAGAACATAGGTGCAAATTATGAAAACGAGTTCGATGTCGAGATTGCCGCCCTCCTTAAAGTGCCGCCCGCGTGCGGTGCACGCTCTGCACGCCCGCACCCGGCGGGCCTGCGTTGAGGTGTCGTTCGAAGCGTATTAACCGAAATATGATCTGAAAAGATTTTCATGAAATTCGGTCGAGCCGTTTTTTTGTTTAAGCGACGTAAGTGATTTTAGTACCTGCACGATATCGCCCGAACCACGAAAGATATTGACTTACTTGAGGTGCCGTTCGAAGCGTATTAGCGACAATATAATCTGAAAAGATTTTTATAATATTCGGTCCAGCGGTTTTTTGGTTTAAATGACTTAAGTGATTTTTGTACCTGCACGATATCGCGTGAACTATAAAAGATATCGACTTCATTGAGGTGCCGAAAAACAATAATACATCAATTTTGTATACATTTTCGTCATCCTAATCTTGTAAGTGCGCACATTTAGTTTGACATTTTAGCGAAAATATTGATAAACAATTGTGACAAATTCTCGGTATTATACATATATTCTAGGTATATTGCCTATTGTTCATTTATTATTAAAATATCCAATCATAATATTCAACATCCATCATACTGGGAAGTTGATCGTGTGGACCGAAAGGGTCGAACCCACATCCCAACTAGTTTTTTATTGTTTTTGGAAATTTTTAGTTTACATATCAGTGACCAACGTTACATAAATGTTACGCTGCCAATTATCTCCAAAGTAAACCCCAAGGTAATAAATAATTACTTTTTTTTGGTAAAAGTTCTTCTAATCACAATGATAAATAACACAGCACAAAAATTTCACCAATAATTGAATTAAAATAATATAAAACAATTACTTACCTTTTTCTCTTACTCATGTTCATCCGTTTTCAAAAAAAACCAATACAATTCACTCACAAAACGTGTTTGTTCACTACTATCTTTCAATTTCGCGGTTTTCTGTTTTGACGGTATGGTTCTATACACTTATAACGTTGACTTGCCGCCAGAATGAGGATCTAAACATAACGGTGTGTCGCCGTTACATATATGTAACGTTGGTCGCTAATGGCTTAATCGGCTTCAGCATTGTCATTTCAAGACAAAGTGTAAGTTCAGCATTCGGGCATCCGGTTTATCAGGCTCGACAAGTCTGCCTTGTAAGTAGTCAAATGTATTTTGGAAGTTGGTGGCAAACTCAATTAAGCAGATGATTACCTAATGTTCTCTTTACCCTCATACTTTCTTTAAAGGGGAATTTACTCAATGCCATAAAAAACTTTGGTTGAAATGTAGCTTTTGGTGTACTTCTATTAGAAAACTTTAAAGAAAGAGTTGTCCGTATATTTACTACAGCTTTCCCGAATCTAATTCGGGTAAAACCTATGGAAAGCTAGTGTTAGGGTTACTATAAGTGCGTTTCATTTTCATTGAAGTTCGTAACCCGGAGTAGTTGGGCGCATATTGGCGTAGATGCTGCTACATCACAGTATGGACTCTAAATGCCGTATGGCTTCGTAAGAAACGTAAGTCCACCTTGTCATTCAGTAGCCGATGAACGAATAAAACGTCAGCAGCCTCACGACGCTTAAGAGCCTTTTATGATACAACGGTTGAACCAACTTGCGTTGTCATGTTATCGGCCCGACAGCAATAGTATTCTACACACACGTACAAATTTCGCCAGCGACTGAAATTATTTTCAGTAGTATTTTGTACTTAAAGCATATCAACATTTCAGTTCGTAAAATAAAAATTGTCAGAAAGTGACAACATGCATTAACATCGATTCCCGAGAAAAAAAGAAAATGGATGAAAGAATGGCTTATATGGAAAGAAGTTTATATTCGGATATTTATCTTGTTAAAAAACTCAACATAACAGAACCTGAAGATTATAAAAACTACTTACGATTATATAAAACCATGTAGAAATGTGTAGAACCAAAACACATTAATGAAGTGAAACAAAATACATTAAAGAGGTGCGCAATATCAGCCGAATAGCGTTAAGTGACTACGCTAAGATTTCTAGCCACAAGAAGTGATTACAGTTCAAGAATCTCAGTTCAAGCCATAGGAAAAATTATTCCTGAAACATGTTTGGTAATATACCATGTTTTAAGGGACACTTTTATGAAGGTTAACCCTAAGTGCTAATTTAATTTAACGGACAATTTTCCTTTGTACCGATTCGACTTTTCCAATGTGGGAGAAGTAGTGAGGAAACCATGCCTGGGAGGCGTATTTGAGTAAAGGCCTCACTAAGGGCAAGTGCAAATGCTTAGTGATGAGGGGGTTTTTGAATTTCTTGGACCACCTTTTTATAAATATAATGGATGTGGGTGGAAAAAAATTTGATCCAGCGAGCCATATCTAGACACCGGATAAAATCTCCTATTTAATCTTTTGAAACCTTCCGCCAATCCCTTAAGAAAGGGTTTCCAAGTACACGGTGTCTCATGTCGGCCAGGGCCGAGTTCGATTGTCTCACGTCATTTTGTTCGTCTTTAAGCCTACGACGCAATTTAAAATCGGGCTGCATGACGTCCAATTGGCCAGTGTCTCGTGATTATCAACACGATTCTGACGATGTTCATACGAAGCGGTTGCGCGATCTCGGATTGTTATAACAAGGCCAAGTGTTCCTAGCCTTGATGCCTGATGATAAGTTCCTCCATTTGAAGGCAGCCATTGTGAAAAAGTACATGACGATATCTCTCTCTAGCACGAACCGAGGCTTCTGAACATTCTTCACCGCGAGACTTACCCCAGCCTCCAGGGTAGACTTTATAACCCCTTATTGAGAACCCTAAAACGAAGCTCTGTGCCAATTTCCAGCCTGTACGCAAACATTTCCGCTATTTCGCTTTTTTCGGCTTAATTTACCTGTACTATAATACTGTATAACAAAACCACTTAAATGTTCGAGTTCAGATACATTAAAGCAAAATTACATTAATAATTCTCCTCCTTGCAGTTACATAATTTCAAGCTATCCCTTTTCAGCCGAATGCGATGTAACATTTCACACTTAATTTAAAACAGCATTTTCATCAAGTCCATCATAAAGGATATAAAGCACCAAAAGACAACGCATGGATGTTTGGAAAAATAATCATCTAAAAGGATACTCTCTGCATGCCCATAACTATAAATAATTTTAAAGGGGTTTCTCACTCCTGAAACAAAATCATAATTTTTCTACCCCTTCCATTTTCATCGTCGGCGGTCATGTCATAATAGCCTGAATAATGTTATTATATCAAAGAGAAGCGAAAGAGAAAGCTCACCCCTGGGCCTGAGCGCTGCCATAAAAATGCAAATTAACGGTGACCTTTTTTAACTGAAAATGACGTTTATTATTATTTGATAAGGCATGGACACACAAAATATATTTAATAAAAAGGCACTCAACCTGGCCGAGTTATAAGATGCCAACGATTTCTTTATTATACTCTGTTCAAACATGATTACCCCCACTCCACTCTTTGCTGTAGGTGAGTGCGTGTGAGTACCATGGCAGCACAAAGGATCCGGATACCTGCCCAAAAATATAAAATTTAATAAATGTAAATAAAGAAGCAATCCACAAAACTGTAATATAAGTAAGCAGCTCTCGGGCACGTACGAGTGTCTCATAGCGCCATCTGTCATAATACACCGGAGATAAAAGCTCGCATCCCCTTACCTAAGGATCAGGATCCGGACCGTACAGAAGGAAGATTCAGGCTTCAGGCTTTGGGATTTCTCACAAACAAACAAAAAACAAGGCTCCACTGGTGGTCCTGGATGGCTGCCAGATACTTGTTGGAGCCTCCGGAGGATATTACATGGGTTGGTGATAAATTAAGTATTCGCCCATTCCACATCAGGAACTCTTCAGATCATTATGGAAACGAAGAGAGAAGAACCTGAGCGGAGCTTTTGACAATTCCACGAAACCTACGGTTTAAGTCCACTACATTCTAATGATATGAAAATGATTCTATGGAAAAGAAGCCGAGTGCCGTTTTGGTCGCTTAATGAATTATTTACTGAATTCGCAAGTTCCTGTGATGGTAGGAGACTCAAAGCTGACGCCATGTTTCTCAGGGTTCACTATTCCCGAAAGTTCATTTAAAAGTAACCCAGGGTGCAGGATGTAACAGCATAATGGCGCGACTATATATTGGGCGCCACTTATGCGAGGTATTGCCCCCCTAGCCAGAACCCCGGAAAAGCATGACCAAGGAGTCAATACCATACATAAGAAAAAAAAATTCCGGAACTCCTATCCTCCCCAACCGCCGATACTAATGTCAGGGGGATGTGCTGCCGGCCACACGGAGTTCACTAGCTCGCCGGGGGGGTCGTGGGGTGTGTGGCCGGGCCTATACCTATCCTGGTTCACCACTTACCTGTGACTAGGAAAATTCATCTTCAATCACCATCATCCTTCGGGCCTCGCCTGAACCGTGTCATTGCAATTCGTTCCCCTGACAGCTCATAGTATAGAAGACTATCAGCTTCAGGAAAATGCACTATTTAAGAACCCTGAAAAGAAATGAAATCCGCCCCAACCATTCCACAAAAAAATCTAACACACAGACATTTTCGTTATAATCATTTAATATTCCTGTTTATTGCAGGAAAACAATCAACACAACAAAACAATACAATGAATAACTGACAACGCCACTCTTCCAAGACAATAATCGCGGATCCTTGTCAGATCTCGAATTCCAACGCTCAAATTAAAAAAAATTAATATACAATTAAATTATCCTAGGTATATCTGTATGAAGACTGAAGAAAAAAAAAACGCGTAGTATTGGCACCAGTACTCCTCGTTTTGTACAAACGATATCACAAACAACAGGTTCACTTAAAGGGAGAACAAATTGCCCGGAAACAACAAAGGAAAATATTTCCGACAAGGAGCAAAACAAATTCACAAATAATTATAAATAAGATTATAAAGTTAATACTAACTACCATTAACTATTACATATTTTAGTAATAAATTTAATAAATTAAAGCAAAAAAAAATTTGTGTTATTTTATTTTGTGTATTTTTTGTGTGTTTTTTTGTTCTTGCAGCAGAACTGCGACTTCATTTTTTCGCCTTTGTCTACAAATTCACCGCAGTACGTCAAAAAGATGTCTTCAACGGCCCTGCTGCAGGATTTTTGCGAAATTATATGTAGGTAACTACAACGACCGAAACAGCTTTTGGGAAAATTTTCTTCGACTAGACTTCCCTTTTTTGCCACAAAGTTAAACAAACACCACTTCCAGAGGCCGCAATCCTAATACTCGTACACACACGCCTAGTGCGCATATGTGTTGACCAGAGGCGACAATGCACTTTGTATGTGCACTTCGCTGGAGATCATTGGTTTTTCTCCACCACGAACTGCCTAAAAGGGTATGAAAATTTTGGGGTGTAAAATACCTGACCTTTCTTATCGCCGGCTGAGGTTGCCGTTCGTGTTCCTGCGAATATTGGCTCCTTTCCAACAAAAAAACGTTCTATATTCCTGTTCTTCTTCCCTTCTTGTATTTTTCTTCTTTAAATAAAATCTTGGTCTTATCTTGCCATTTTCCCTCCGCCTTTATCCACAAAAACAGGGATTTTTCACACAAGTGTGCTTCTACTTTTTTTATTTAAAAACAGCACCACGTATTATAGCTGCACCAAATCCAAGTGATTAGTTATTAAATGGAATGTCTAAAATCAATTCACAGATCATTCCGCGAGTTCTCTTCTTAACACTCTTTCATCATCCTCAATATTTTTTTTCTGATTAATTAAAACGAAAATAAATTACAGAAAAACTCCCGGCGATCCCCAATCTATCTCACAAAAACTTTTCGCCACCCCGGCTCGAACTTTTCTTTCTTTTTTCTCCTCTAAAAAACAAAATTCGTCCCCTTCAAAAATATTTTTCGTTCTCCCAAAATTTTCTCGCATCCTTCGTTTTTATTTTCCCAATATCTCCAAAGTGATTTCTAAAAAGTTTTCCAACCAAAATAAATTTTAGAACCGACCGTTACAAGGAAAATATACTTATACATATATCGAAGGAATTCAGGATTACGACGTAAAGGCTGGCATAGCAATTTTCGGCGATGCTGTGAACTCTTTCGGCTCCTCTTAATTGGTTGAAATTAATGAAAGAAACAATTTATTTTAAGGTAATAAAACCGACAGAAATTACAAAAAAATTTCGACGTGCAAACCACCCAAGCAAGAAACTCATTAAGTCTCCCCACTCCTGTCTCCATTTAAGTCCTTCGTTTGCATCAAACTACCGCTACCAGTTATATCAACTCTCTACCACATGCTTTAATTCATCCAAGGTGTGGAAAGTCACAGCGCAGCAACTCTTCCAAATGAGTTTTTACACCTGCCGAGGGTTTCATTACGTGCTTTACGTGACACTTAAGATGGGTTACCTTCTTCCAACTGTGCTCCTCCACATAACGATGTCTATTTTATCTTCCTGATTTCAGAAAATATTAAAATTCATGTTTATGCGCTTGTTACGTTCGGTACTACAATTAGTACGGATAAGAAAGGAAGTGAAAGCTTAAAACTTTAAAAACAGTAAAAATAAATGAAAATAACCTAATATTTACGTTTTGTGTTATTAACAAAGTTTCCACAAATCCTCCCACAATCCAATTCTCTAATAAGAAAATATTTATTCTCCTGCACAAATCGACATCAAAAATTAATTTCTCATAATCTTGGGAACACAAAAAATAACCTAAGATGAAAATTCTTCATTCCAGGTTTGTTCCTTCAAAAAATAAAGGAAAAAGGATCAAGAATAAAAAAATCCAATTTTCGGTCCTGAGCGCTTCTTTCCGCAGAGTCTCGTATTTTCCAATTTATGTATGAAATTTCGTGGCTCGCAGCTTTCTTTTTTTCTGGTCACAGCTACCCTTCAACCCTTTCGGTTCCCGAGTTGTCGGAAACCATACCACGCAGGGGACGGGTGTTACCACGCAACTTGTTCGTCGCGTTTTTCTCAAATCCGCTTTAATAATTTAACCATATGTTGAAGGTGTGTGAGGGTGGCGGCTGCTGGGTTTATGGAAATATGCTCCCCAAATCGACTGCCCCCTTATGGTTGGGAATATGTTTCCGCAGATCGGGCTGCAGAGATTGGTAACTTTGTGGAAAATAACAAGGAACCCGACTTGATGATCTACTATTGATTACCTTGTGTTTGTGGGGTGGAAAGGGTTGTAAACTTGTTAAAAGGGTAACGAATACTCCTTGAAATTCAGAAGGTGGCAAAATGGTTTTACTTGAATACCAAGCCCTAAAAACTTAGAGATAACCTAGATCGTGACATTATACATTTGCAAAAGACGAAATCAATATCTTGAGACTTGAATCGAGAATGTGGGGAAGTTTCGTTTCAGTTTCGACTTTGATGTTTCAAAATGTAAAGGGACTTGTTGATTTAGAGTTCACTCCATTAAAAGAAATCGATTTGGTAGAGAACGGCGAACAGTATCAGCACATTATTTCGTAATAGCAAACATCTACACAGCTTTCTTCAATTTGAAGTCTTGCGTTCAATTATTAACATAAAAGTCTCTGAAAAGAAATTTTTAATGAGACTTATGTTTGTCATTAAAATTAGGCAAAAAGTAACAAAATAAATAGACTTTTGGGATTGTGTTTTAACATTTATTATGGAAAGCGAAACCATTCTCGAGATTGTTTTATTCATTAATAATTCTTTTTGGTTATACAATGAGTCATTGCGCGTGTTATGTTCGCAGCCGGCGGGTAATGTGGGTATGGTGGGTAGCAGTACCCACCCGGGAAATTCTAGGTGGGTAAAATACCCACCCGGAGTTTGAAAATTATTGAGCGCGTTACATGCTTCAGGCTCCGGCCCATATTGGCCGAAACTCACACAGTAAAAGAAAACGTGTTCTACATATTCCTGGATTCCTAGTCATACCAGTTATAGTGCTGAGTTATCATGTTCGAAACGATGGAAGTATTTTCGAAATCCTGCATTCCCACTC
Organism: Thereva unica; assembly: GCA_949987705.1. Taxonomy (NCBI): domain Eukaryota; kingdom Metazoa; phylum Arthropoda; class Insecta; order Diptera; family Therevidae; genus Thereva; species Thereva unica. The sequence continues at coordinate 25,409 of CATLJY010000343.1, read as the reverse complement.
AAGACCTGCGTGAGGTCGTAACCCATTTCCCCACACTACCTCGTAACCCATCTATGTACGTTTGGGGAAAGTCTGAGAGTCAACTGACTCTTAACAGACTTTTCTCACTTGCCTTGCCATTACCTTACAGACACGCAGTGCTTCATCTGCCGTTGCATTGACTTTGTCTACCCTCTAACATATTTTGGGTCATAGAGACACATACGTTCTCTCACTAGTATCTTTATAGGTATAATTCCCACTGTCACGCACGGCGCATCGTTGGATATTGTCCTGTATGCGCAGCAAGCGCGAAAGCCGCTTAAGCTGTAGAAATATACATGCGTATGTTGGTGCGTGCGGTGATTGATATAATAGAAGTGCTTACATTCAAATGAAAACTGACATATAGTTACGTAAACGGAACGCAGGTAACGCAAAAGCTGGTCTACTTCCAACTTTTCCTCATTGCCGCATTCACGCATAGTCTCAAATACCCAAACACAAGCACAAATAGCCACATGCACTCTTCGCTTAGATTTTTTGGTCATTTGTAAAGGACTAGACGGAACCCAAGCACGCAACTGTCTGCAAGCAAAAATACGCCGCATACACCGCAGGCGCTGTACGCATGCACGTATCTGTTTCCAAATTTAGTCTGTATGCGACCCTTCATCTGATCCTACTCCCCTGCTGTTAGCTCTATTTCTTGCTGCTGCGTGCTGCCCATTAAAGCTAGACTAATTAACCACCCTCGCCAACAGGAGGCAACGAATAGGATTCAGCTCCCACGCATTCGCGGAAACTCTGCACAAATAGCGGGAACTTTTTTCGCCATGCCCTCCAAGTGCGTTTTCAAATTAAGCCTGTGGTCGATCACTACTCCCAGGTACCTTAAGGCGAGGTGTGAGTCAATGGTCTGTTCCCATACCTTGATTCTACGGGTACCTGTTTTCCCACGCTGCTGATCCGCGTAGTTACAGCTTTGTGGCCAGCAAACGGCAGACCATCGCTTTCAGGCCTCGCTTTATAACCTCAGATAGCTTCGTTTGCACATAACTCGATCTCACCGAGAGGTAGCCTCAACAGATCATGATATATTGTGATCCAGCGGAGAGGCCCTAGGACACCACATGTTGTTCTGCACACCGTCGTCGGCCCATCTCCCAATTCGCAAAGAAGTGACCTACCTTCTTTCCCTTTTAGGAATGGTTGTTACCAAATAACAATTTCGGAGAAAGGGGTATGTTCCACCACCCGACCGGGCCCAACTCGATTCGCCGGCACTGATAATGTTAATATATGTTTTGTTTAGTTTTTAGGACTAATTTTCTTTGTTACATACATCTTAAAAAAGAGTTTAGATTTACTTTATCAAGATATAGTCGATAGATCTAAGTCCTTTTAATTCACCTAACACATTACCTTCTTACACCGGTGTCGGTCTCCGGTCTCTTATCCATTGAAGAACTTTCAAAATCACTTTCCATATGCTGAAGGCTTCAACCTAGCTCGCCAGTATATTTTTGTCTCATTCTGTTTCATTTTATATAAAAACTATAATAAAATTCTGAACTTATATAACTTATAAATTTATAAAGTTACTTAAAAGTTGCGAATTTTGCTACACCACGAGACTTCCACTTATTGCAATTTTTTTCCATTTATAACATTTCGAGGACGAAGTTTCCATGCTGTATGAATGCATTGTGCCGTAACAGGCTTAAACATATGCCACAACCAGCCAACCTAGTATCTACCTAGTACGTTTAAACTTTCCAACAAACTTTAAATAAAAATTCTTTCGTAGGGTAGTATTCGTTGGCGGAAAGCAGCATGCAAAGTATAGCAAAACAATGTTTGAATGCAATAACTAACGAGGAGCAGTACTTCGGAAGCCAGAGCAGGGGTGGTTCATGCAGTAGTGGATCCCTATTCATCGTATTCAAAATGAAAATAACCTACATCACCCTGTTACCGAGGTAGGTTAACTTCCAATTTCAGTCTTGGCAGCAAAGCTGCCATCCAAACATGTTTAAAATGTATTAGTCCAACGAATAATATGTACTAAATCAATTAAAATAGTAGTAGATCCTAAAAGTATATGAGTCCAGTGCAGGCGCGGATTTAAGGGGGGGTCACGGGGGTCATGAGTCCCATGGGTCATGGGAGAAACCAATAGCTGCTGATACGCTTCTGCTACTTGTCGAACATCTTAAATGTCTCAACTGATCAACGTCTCGGTCCAACATGTTTGGAGAAAGCATTTCATTAAATTCGGTAACAATGTTGTCCAATAAAGGAATGAAGATTCTTCTTCTGGAGTTTGATTTTTTGACGATAAACAACCCGTGCTTCTTTGACTTCCTCATCCAATTGTGCAGCGAGATGTTGGGCTTCAGTAAATAACCGTCGAAAACCAGAATCTTCATCACATCTTTTGGTCAGCAAGGGTATCTTTGATCATATCCGTTGCTTTTTTTAAATCTAATGAAGACGTTTGGAGTATTCGGCTCAAAGGTAAAGTTGTACCGGATACGTACGAAAAGTAAATGTTTATTATGTTACTAATGACTATGATAAAAAATCAAATAGTACGAATATTGTACACGCCTAGAACGTCATTTAACCAAGCAGATGAAATCGGAAACTCTAGGCTGAAAAGTACAAGACGAAGATTTGCCGCAGCAGATGCAGTTTTCGCGTCCTCCCACACCGAAATCTCATTAAGTGCGTCACACTTTTTTATTAATTGTTCACCCTCAAACTGCATGTGCCCAACGTGATTTTCTACCCAACTAGTAAAGTTGGTTTCTACCAGTCTAGCAAAGTCCGTAAGTGATTTGCCACCAAGATGTTTTTTAAAAACGTTTGCAAAACCGTTAGCCAAAGCCAAAACTGCTCTCATTGTTCCTGAAGCATTGCGGCAATTTGAAACTTTGGAAGATTTTAATAAAGAATTGTTAACAAATGATTACTGCAAGAACAACGTCTTGCGTGAATGGCTACTTTCGTCAAGTCCTGACATACTCCTTTCAAATCAGACGCCATTAGCGAGCAACTATCTGTTCTAATTCCAATCAAATAGTTTAGGTCCAAGTCGAATTTCTCGCACAGATCGATGACGATATCCTCGGAACGAATTGCTTGATATGCATCGCAAAATGTGATGAAATTCTCTGATTGCTCTGTTGCAGTAGTAGTAGTAGGATAAGCTAAGGTGTTTTGTATAAGAATTGTCGTTCGTCTCATCAAATACAACTGCGCAAAACTTTGCCGCTCTAACTCCTTTCAGAATAGCTTACTGAATTTCGACTTTGCAGGCTTCCATAAGTTGATTTTGGGTGGTTTTACTGATATTATGTCGCGATTGAACCTGCGGTTTCCAAATGATGCTGAAGAGTAAAGTCACCAAATTCAACGAAGAGTGTCCTGAAGTTCCTATCATTTGCCACCAGAATATCTACTTTCCCGTCAGTGTCACGATTATAGAGAAGTTCATCATCACATAATAACATCGATCTCGGCTTTCTTTTACTTGTGAGTCCCGTTGTACACACAGATGCTGGGTTATGAAAAGTCTGAAAGAAACTTTTTTCAGCTTCTACCACCCTCTGATGATATTGGTTCCGTTGGTGAAATGAAAGCGTTCCATTTTGTGCAAGTAAATCGTCGAATGTTTTCAGTGTTTCGCTTTCTTTGGTTACCTCCCCCCCCCCCCCAAAAACAAAATTCTAGATCCGCGCCTGGTCCAGTGTTATGATATTTTATACAAAAGAGACTTAAAATATGTGTAATTTGCAGAAAGAAGGGAAAATTTAACGTTACATTAAAAAACTGTACGACAGCACTCCTCAACTAAACTCATGAATTTCTACACTTATTCAATTTCAATATTCGTATATTATCGAAAATATGTCGATTCTCAAATTAAATTGAGTTGAAATTGAGTTGAAACTCGAAGTAAATTGAGCTGTCTGATATATTTGTCATAAACCACTAACTAAAGCATACCAATGCTCATTAAGTTACACTTTGCTTTCATTTAAAAGCAATTAATTATACAATATATATCAGTGAAAATAAGGATAGGGTTGAATTAATTTGTCGAATTAAATCGAATACAAAATGTACTAAAATCAAATAAAAAGTTGTTGCATAAAAATCGAAGCAGAAATACTACAATATGTAGTAGGGTGGCAGCGCTGCTCGGCAGTGTGAAGATGACGAGCAACTAAAATCTCGAGTCTCCAAGACTCTGAATCTCAATTGCCGAGAATTCGACATTTGAGTATCCCCGTGTGAGTAGTGCCTAATAAATAAATAATATTCTATTGGAAGGGTACATAAAACTGACAGAAATATTTTTTTTTTCGTTCTACTTCTACCAAATAATTTAAAAGTTTTCGTAGTAATTCGTTATTTTTATTTGCAGGTTACCTGATGGAAACGAGGTACTTAGACAGTAATGTTACAGTTACGAACCTAGAGCATCAGGGCTTTCCTTGCTCTCGAGCTAAACCAAACATGGAATCATGATATCCTTGTAAGCAGGTTTTATCAAGCTGAATTAAAATAAAAACGCCCTACAAAGCGCCCTCGACTTGAATGAGGAAAACTCAATAGGCACCGTACGGTCGATGTCTGGAAACAAGTAAGGTAAAATCACATATTTTTAAAATTTTCATTATTTCTTGAAAATATAACAAACATTCCATAATCTTTAGGTAATTTTCAATGATGAATATCTCTTGGAAGCTGCGATGAAGATATTTCTGTTCTTGAGGGTAAGATTAGAGAATGATATAGGAAGGATTGCGTCACCAAAACAATTCAATATGTATACGCCAGTCGTTATGATTTGGAGTTGCATATGAGCTGTGATGGCCCTGGTTTTATTCATTTCATCGAGGGAACTATGCCGAACGATCAGTAAAGCATGAACTCATCTAACTTCTACTTCTATATATTAATGTTATTCCTTGTGTTCGTTCGAGCTAAACTAGGGATTAATATGTTTTAATAAAATCAGCCTGTAATATTATTAAAAATGATTGTATTATTAAAATTAAAATACCATTCCAGAAAAATAAGGTGTTTTATTTAAAATTTATTTAAAATTGGGACGTCGGTTTGGCTCCTTCAGTCCACACGAACCTTCCCAGTATGATGAATTTAGACGGAATAAAGAGCCTTCTTACAAAATAGTAATACATTTAGTACTAGTGAGAAATTGACGTAATTCTAAAGCTTTCCGGAGATATCATCAAAACTAATCAACGTAGAAAACTTGTCAGACTTGACCAAAACTATCTAATTTTTCGAAAACCACTAAATCGGAATTTCTTGAAACTGTACGACGTAGAAAACAATTCCCCGTCAAAAAATGGCAGGAATGGTATTACGTATCGACCTGTCCATAGAAAAATCTTGAATTTTTGTATGATGAAGCTGACTGAAACAACTTACGTAATACCACCCCAGATTCAAGGTTTGAAAAATTCGTAATGGTTGTAAAGGGTAACGTAATTTTTGCACGATTTTTAAAGAGTGTCGGATTTTCCCAAGTGATGTTTGAAAGCTATTGCTGTGCAGAATCCAAAAAATCAGAATCCTTATTACTTATTAGCAAAGTTTATTAGTTTTTTAATTTAAACAAAAAAGGCCCGACCGAAGGTTATGAAATTTTTTTCAGAGCATTTTTTCGTTAATATTCTTTTTTCATCACCTCAAAGAAGTAGATAGAGTTTTTGGTTCGCGTGGTGTTCCTCACGTACAAAATTCACGAACGTTGTTTAAATAAAAAAACGGTTCGACCGAATTATATGAAAAACTTTTCAGATCATATTTTCGTTAATACTCTTCTACTAAGTTGATATATTTTGTGGCTCGCGTGATATCGTGCAGGTACAAAAATCACTTATGTCGTTTAAACCAAAAAACGGCTCGATTAAATTTTACAAACATTTTCCAGCTCTTGTTTCCGTCACCTCAACGAAGTCGTTATCTTTTTTGGTTCGCGCGGTATCGTGCTGGAAAAAAGACCACATACGTACGCACACACACACATACTTCTTAAAATTTTTGCTTAAAATAATATTAGGCCTTGAAAAATGAAAATACGTTGAAAATTTTGATTTCGATTTTCGGACCGATTTCAATAACTTCACATATAGCTGGAACACAATGCTCACTATAAGCCGTGAGCTATAAAAGCTTTTCGTTAACAAATAATAGATACCATGTATCTACCTAGGAACGAACAAAATGAAACTATCGGCGAAGTGACCATAACTACGACCAAAAAATTAGAACCTATGTCTATTTTTTGGTTGACGCTTACAGTTCTACCAAATCACACATACAAAAAAACACCGCTGTCAACAAATAAAACGTTATTATTTTGACAAAAAAGTGCCTTTTTGACAAATTTTGTTGTGTCTGACGGTGCTTTATTTTAAAAATAAAAAAAATAACGTGTTGCATTCTTTTTAAATTCTTTTATTTAACTTACACTGTTTGTCGTCAAATCTTGGAAGTTAAATTTGACCCACTTCCCGGTTTCGGATAGAGCTGAAATTTTGCATACACGTTTAGTTTGGATGACAATGCAATCTGGCCATTTTGTAAAAATATCAAGATGGCGGTTCCAAAATGGCGCCCGATTTTTGAAATTGTGCTCCGCGGCCCTCTGACATGGGTATCAAATGAAAGGATATGACAGGTAGAACACAATAAGCTATGTGGCGTCATTCCAAATTCAAAATGGCGGCCAACACTTACACTGTTTGTCGTCAAATCTTGGAAGTTAAATTAGACCCACTTCCCGGTTTCGGATAGAGCTGAAATTTTGCATACACGTTTAGTTTGGATGACAATGCAATCTGGCCATTTTGTAAAAATATCAAGATGGCGGTTCCAAAATGGCGCCCGATTTTCGAAATTGTGCTCCGCGGCCATCTGACATGGGTATCAAATGAAAGGATATGACAGGTAGAGCACAATAAGCTATTCATTCCAAATTCAAAATGGCGGCCAACACTAAATTGCGGAAAGCTTATAATAGACTAAAAAGTAGAAAATATAACCGATCAACTTCCAATTTTGCACACACTCGTAGTTCGGGTGGTTAATGTGTATGAATGATGAGATGAATAGTTGAATTAAGGGTGAGTTGATAATAAAGAAGCAATACACGTTACAAAAAATCACAAACAAACACAGAGATGCTGCTGTCAACTAAATTCAACTACTCAAATACTGAACTCATGTCCGTATGCATAATTTCAACTAAACCCAGGTAGCAGAGCTGAGTCGAGTTCAGTCAACCTTAACCCAACTCGACTCCCGTTTACATGTAGTTAGACTTGGGTTCAACTTGAGTTCAACTCATCATGTATAAGTACTAAATGCAATCTGACCTTTTTGTAAAAAAATCAAGAAGACGGTTCCGAGATGGCGGCCGATTTTGCAATTATGTTCCACCGAGCCCACGACATGAGTATCAAATGAATACAGTAAACTGTGTGACGTAATTTTAAATCTAATAGAATTGCCATCATAAAATGGCGGAATACATATAATAAACTAAAAAGTAGAAAATAAAATAAATGGTTAAAAAATTTTTTTAAAAAAAATTCTTTTAATTAACTAAAAAATGTACTGAAAAGTAAAAAATAAAAAATATTTTAAAGAAAGCGTGAAATTTCAATTTTAATGAAAAAGTTAATTAAAAGAATGGCGCATTTTTCATCAAAAATTGAAAATATAACTGTAAATCGCGTGAGATTTACAATAACCCTCAATTTTTTGCTTTGTTAATTTCAAATTCTAACAAAATTTTTTGATGAAAAATGCGCCATTCTTTTAATTAACTTTTTCATTAAAATTGAAATTTCACGCTTTCTTTAAAATATTTTTTATTTTTTACTTTTCAGTACATTTTTTAGTTAATTAAAAGAATTTTTTTAAAAAATTTTTTTTAACCATTTATTTTATTTTTCATATTAGTTTAAATTAGTTACAATTTAAATTTGAAACTCATTTAACAGGAAAAATTTTTTTTTTCAACGCCTACGGTATCGCGTTGCTCTATTATAATTTTAGTTTTACGATTGACAGCGGTGGCATAATTTGAGAGCGATAGAGCTTTCATAGCCCACGGCTTATGGCAAGCATTGTGTTCCTGCTAATAAACTGGGAAGTTAAAAAAATGGAGCTATAGTTCTTGAAAGGCATGGACCTCTAGAAGTATATTTTTCCAGTCGTCTCTACATCTTGCTATGTAGTTCTCTTCAGATAGTTAAAAGTAATTTTTGTATATCTTCTTCGATCTTTTCATCGTCCCACGCTACTTTTTCCTGATGGTCTACCGTGTAATGGTGTTTCGTTCGGGTCGTTCTCTAACCTCCTTTTTTAAGGGAGGGTTGCCGGGAGCTCTGGAGTTGTCCAGGGTCGTGTGAGAACAAACACCTTCTTACAAAATAACATTTCTTTATTCAATTAAATATGGTTCTTATATACTAACAATTTCGGTATCTTAAATCTAAGTAACGGCTTACGATATCTGGTTACATGTTTACATAGTGCGGGCAAGTCTATCTACATAGCTAACTACAGGTTATATCTAGGTGTAAGATTTTACTAGTATATTGCTGAGTAATTTTCTACTCGCTAACTACGGGTCACATCTATGTAGGTATAAGTTTTTACTAGGGTATTGCTGGGTAGTTGTCTACTCACTACTATAAGCTACATGTTCGAAAGCTGGGTTCGGTGGAACTACTGGTGTACCCTACTGGGGTCTATAGGTGTAAAGCGGAATTCGGTATATAGTCGGTCGGTGTATCGGCCAAATGTTTACATAGTGGGGGAAAGTATGTCTACATAGCTAACTACGGGTTATATCTAGGTGTAAGATTTTACTAGTATATTGCTGGGCAGTTATCTACTCGCTAACTACGGGTTACACCTAGGTATAAGGGTTTTACTAGTATATTGCTAAGCAGTCATCTACTCACTACTATAAACTACATGTACCTAATGTGTGTAGGGTGTGTAGGTCTGACCGTGCCGGATCGTACACCTCGACACGGTCTAGGAATCGCTACTTCGGCACATTGTCGGATCGCACACCTCGACAAGGCCTCGGAAACATTCCTCGGGTAGTGTGTGTGTGTGTGTGTTGTGTGTGTGTGTTGTGTGTGTGTGTTGTGTGTATGTCTGACCGTGCCGGATCGTACACCTCGACAAGGCCTCGGAAACATTCCTCGGGTAGTGTGTGTGTGTGTGTGTGTTGTGTGTGTGTGTTGTGTGTGTGTGTTGTGTGTATGTCTGACCGTGCCGGATCGTACACCTCGACACGGTCTAGGAATCGTTACCTCGGTACATTGGCGGATCGTACACCTCGACAAGGCCTCGGAAACATTCCTCGGGTAGTGTGTGACCGTGCCGGATCGTACACCTCGACACGGTCTAGGAATCGCTACCTCGGCACATTGTCGGGTCGTACACCTCGACAAGGGCTCGGAAACATTCCTCGGGTAGTGTGTGACCGTGCCGGATCGTACACCTCGACACGGTCTAGGACCGGAGAGGGTGACCTCTCCGGAACGAACCTGGTTAGAGACTGAATTTTAGCCTGGTGAAGCCGTTTATTTTATAGCCGTGAAACTGTCAAAGAATAATCGCCCAGCCTGCTGGGTGAATATTTTACTTTCCTAAAGCTTACTTAAGAGAATTTCCCCGCCTGCTGAGTGAATATTTCTCCTTATGTTCGTGGAGTGAAATTCTTAGTAACGAAACGTGGTTCGTTACAACCGTTGAAAACCATGGCTAGGATCGTTCTTCCGAAGCTCGTGCAACATATTCGAGCCATCGCAATCTGTTCAATTTAATGTATGTAACTATAATTTATCTATCTTTATAGCAGGAACACAATGCTCGCCATAAGCCGTGGGCTATGAAAGCTCTATCGCTCTCAAATTTTGCCATCGCTGTCAATCGTAAAACTAAAATTATAATAGAGCAACGCGATACCGTAGGCGTTGAAAAAAAATTTTTTTCCTGTTAAATCAGTTTCAAATTTAAATTGAAACTAATTTAAACTAATATGAAAAAAAAGAATGCAACACGTTATTTTTTTTTATTTTTAAAATAAAGCACCGTCAGACACAACAAAATTTGTCAAAAAGGCACTTTTTTGTCAAAATAATAACGTTTTATTTGTTGACAGCGGTGTTTTTTTGTATGTGTGATTTGGTAGAACTGTAAGCGTCAACCAAAAAATAGAAATAGGTTCTACTTTTTTGGTCGTAGTTATGGTCACTTCGCCGATAGTTTCATTTTGTTCGTTCCTAGGTAGATACATGGTATCTATTATTTGTCAACGAAAAGCTTTTATAGCCCACGGCTTATGGTAAGCATTGTGTTCCAGCTATTAAACTTTTTCTTATTTCATCTATAGTTATAAACATTTCTATTTTACCACATCCATTTGCGTGTTAAATAATAAATAAATAACGTTAACAACACTCCTGGCTGCCTCATAAATCACTGTAAAACAAAAGAACTCCGGCCCATAGAAAACTCCCAAAGGTGGGTTTGGATATATAGAAACCGTATAAATACTAAATCTCCGCAATTCGCCTAATTGAGTAGAGTAAAACGTAATTATAACATATTGCGTACAGATATGCATGCTGTACATACAAGCAACCTAAAGCACACAAGTCTAACTAACAACGTTCAGCTCCAATTCTCTCCGAATTTATGAAATACCGCCGCCATCCAGCAGGGGCTTCGGCGAAATCCAGGTGGTGGGTATAAGTGGTGCTGGTTGGTGCCTATAAACATACCTATAATTGTATAAAATCAGAACAAGGCTGCAATTGATTTTCATTACATTGTTGAAACAAGAAAATTATAGAAACAGTGGGAGGCACGAGTGGTTGTAATGGACCAATATAATATATTCGAGGACAACGCCTCTTGATTTAATTAACTCCGCTACTAGGTACACTTAGCTTTCGGTTTGTATAATCAGCTCTCACGAGATAAAATGGTTTTTTTTTCGTACATTTCCGAAATTTGTCTCTATGTTATAAGAAATTGTAAACTCTCATCATGATTTAACAAAAGAAATCTAGAAAATTGAAGTGCTCCCCTCTTTCAAAAGCCAATGACTAATGCATGAATCTGGAAATGGGGAAAATTCATTTCCAGACTACATTTACTCCAAACAGAAATGTACGCCTCTATTGTTAATGCGTAAGAATGAGGACAAATAGACAAAGCATCCTTGTTGGCAAAATAAGCACTTCAAATTATTCAAGAAAATTGAATTTGCTTCAGTTCATTGAATACTTGCTGCAGGAGGACATTTATCGAAGACTTACCACATATATTGTATCGTTGAGTTTAATATATTGGCGTCTATTTCTTGAATGACAGACTAGAATGGTCTTGTGTACAAATCGATATCTTCAAATAAATGAACCGTAGTTCATGTAATGTAACGCTCTTAACAAAGTGTTTCTTGTGTCGAAACATAGGCGTACGTAGGGGGTGTTTTGGGGGTTCAAACACCCCCCGAAATAGAGGCAAGAAAATTGTGAACACTCATGTAATTCGAAACTGATTGTTTAAAGAGGGCGATAAGGAGAAATCGCCACCGAACAGACCAATCAAACAAGTATGCAGTCATAGAAGCATTTTTGGAGTTTATTCCGACTACTAACATGACAAGTAGAGGTTTGGCTAATCTTATTGTAAGTGGGTTAATGAAGAACAGGATAAGCGGAAGATATTCTCGTTGGAGCTTGAAAATTGTGGATTCCGCTAACCAGCTGACAAGGGCTGTAACACCGGCAGTGCTCGACTACCAGGCGGAACAAGGAGGTATGCTTCCGCTTGGATCTCTGGTACCCCGATTAACCAGTTAAGCTGACATGATGCGTTATTAGAACCGTGTATGGCCCCTAGACTATTAATAATATTGTACAATAATATGAAAAATATTGACAGTTTCATTCCTTGCATCAGATAATCTGTTAATATCACAAACAGACCGCCAATAATATTACGCAAATCAAAATATTGCGCAATATTATTGACAGTCTAGGGACCTCAATTCAATAATGTGCAATTCAATCCACGTAAGTGGCTTCACCGGCTTAAGTCCAGTTCATGTTCAGTTTGTACTTGAAATTCTGTTGCTTTTTGGCCCACAGTTAGAAATGCAAAAGCTCACTGGAATGGCATACCATTATTCCAGTTCATTATTCCCTTTTGAGCAAGCTTTCACGTTTAATTTCAGTTCTCGTTCAGTTGGGCGAACTGAGGTCTATTTTATCCCCAGTTGGACATGTGGAAATTATATGCGACCCCAGGTTATTTTAAAGTATAGTTCACCAACTTGCTCGAACTTGCGCAGTTCCGGCCGGTGAAGGCAGGGTGAAATTATAATTGGTTAAAACAATAACACTAGTTTACACGGTTTTCATACCCCAGCTGAAAGTTGTAAATTTATTGTTTATTTAGGAAGAGTTATCCAGAAATAATAATAAAAAAATTCTGTCACGTCTGGTTTAAGAAATATTCATTTATTTTACTGGATAACAAAATTTTGATATTATGTAATACAAAAAAAAAATCAAAAATGGCTAATTTTTGCCTTCTTTTTATAGATATTTGGATCAGTTTCTCTTATAATAGACCAACAGTAATCTCCTAACATATTTTCATCCCAAAATCCCTGATGTCGTTCTTCAAAAACCTTTAAATCTTGGTGAAAACGTTCCCCCTGTTCGTCACTCATACTTCCTAAGTTTTCAGGGAAAAAACTCAGATGCGAGTGCAGGAAATGAATTTTTAATGACATGTTTACTCCCATCTCTTGAAAATTTTTCAATAAATCGGCAACAATTCCTTTGTAATTTTCACTTTTTTTATTTCCCAAAAATTCTTCCACAACCATTTTGAACGACTTCCAAGCAGATTTTTCGGTAACAGATATAAGGTTTTCAAACTGAGAATCTTTCATAATTTTACGAATCTGTGGGCCAACAAATATCCCCTCTTTCAGTTTTGCCTCTGTAATGTTTGGAAAGATTTTTTGTAAATATCAGAAAGCATCACTGTTTTTGTCAAGCGCCTTCACAAAGTTTTTCATGAGCCCCAATTTGATGTGCAAAGGGGGTAGAGTAATGTTATTTGGATCTACCAACAACTCGTGTTTGATATTCATTTTTCCCGGAATATACTCGTTCCGAATAGGCCATTCTTTTCTTATATAATGTTGTTGTTTTGCTCTGCTGTCCCACAAACAAAGGAGACAAGAGTATTTCGTGTAACCACCCTGCAATCCCAATAACAAACCGATGACTTTGAGGTCGCCGCACACTTTCCATTGGTATTCTTTATAATTTATTAAATTAATTAAAGTACACATCGTTTCATAGCTCTCTTTACAATTCACTGCGTGTCCTATTGGTATAGACGGTTTCTTATTTCCGTTGTGTAATAAAACAGCTTTCAGACTATATTTCGAAGAGTCTATGAATAAGCGCCATTCTGTTTTATCATAATTTTGATTCATTGCTTCAAAAAGTCCCGGGATATCAGTACAATAACAATATTCACCTTCTCTTTTGAAAAATTCTGAGTAAACTTTGCTTCTATTTCTGGGCAACGTAACTTTTGTGTTTGGCGTTAATAAGTTCCATTGTTGTAGGCGAGAACCAAGAAGCTCTGCTTTAGATCTTGATAATTGTAAATCTCTTATAAGATCATTTAATTCAGCTTGGTTAATTAAATGTGGAGTGTTTCCTTGAAGAGAGAACTCGTCGGAATCACTAGCAATCGATTGGAATTCTACATCACTTTCATTGTTATCTTCTATATTTGCACTCGAATTACCGGGACAAACGGGACGTGGTAGATCTTTCGAATGTGAAATGGGCTTAGTAGCAGACGGTACTTCGGCATATACGATATTCACCTTATTTTTTGTATTATATCCCACTGTCTTCGTAACACAAAAGTAACAATCATTTTCATGATTACTAGGTTCTCTCCATAGCATTGGAGAACCAAATGGAAGGTGTACGTTTTGTCCTGATGACCACTGGAGTAAAACGATTCTACAGCTTTCGCAAAACACATGAGGCACCCACTTTTTATCTTGGTTTGCAATAGGAAACCCAAAATAAAGTTGATATGCTTTTTTTAACGAATCTACAATGGGTCTTCTTTTTTTTGAAAATATAAATTGTCTACAAACGTAGCAAAAACGATCAGAACTTTGTTTGCACTTTCTACTCGACATTTTAATTAGATCCGAAACACGATATTTGTCGTTTGAAGCGATCGAATGAACATTAAACTGGCGTTACCACGTTGGGTAGTTGAAAAAAATTACACAGGCCTGCGAAATACAACTTTTATTTTCCCCTTCAAATAATTATGTTTTTTCGTTAATTAATTAGGTATGTAAAATTAAAATACACCGCTGGTTTGTTAATAGCACATCGAGATTTATTTTAATTGAAGAAATGCTTATTTACAGTTTAGTTACAAAATTAATAGCATTAGTTTTAAACAAGACTTAAGAAATTGCATTCCTAAATCAAGATCATTTATGATATCTTTTTGTGGTTTCTTTAAAACTCCTGTTCAATCTTTTTCTCTTGTAGATTCGATTTGGTTCATCTCTCTTCAATATCCAGCAATAGTCTGCCAGCATGCTAACGTCCCACCTTCCTTGATATCTGTTTTCTATAACCTTAATGTCTTGGTGAAATCGCTCCCCCTGCTCTTCACTTACAGCACCAAGGTTCTCTGGAAAGAAGTCAATATGAGATTGCAGAAAATGCAACTTTATACTCATATTACAACCCAGTTCATTGAAATTATAAAGCATGCTGTTGACGATATTTTCATAATCAGGGCTTTTTCTGTTTCCTAAAAAATGTGTCACGACCTCTTTAAATGATTTCCAAGCGAGCTCTTCGGTTTTATTCATAGTTTTTTCAAAGTTAGCATCTTGCATTAACTTCCTTATGTCAGGGCCAACAAAAATACCTTCTTTGATCTTTGCATCTGATAAATTCTTAAATTTATCATATAAGTATTTGAAACAAGGGCCGTCTTTAGGTAGTGACTTTACAAATTGCTTCATAATTCCTAATTTAATGTGAAGTGGAGGTAGCAGAATTTTAGAGCGATCAACTAGCGCCTCTCGTACAACATTTTTACTCCCAGGGCTTAATACTGCTCTCTGTGGCCAATCTTTTTTGATCCAATGTTGTGCTCTATTTCTACTATCCCATTCACACAGGAAGCAGGGGTATTTTGTATACCCTGCTTGCTGACCCAGAATCATTGTCAATATCTTTAGATCACCGCATATAGTCCATCCATGATCGGAGTAGTTTATTTTTTTTAAGACAAAGTTTATATTTTCATAACATTCTTTCAAATGAATGGAATGTCCGACAGGTAAAGAAGCGAATTTGTTACCATTGCGTAGTAACACAGCTTTAAGACTTCGTTTCGAAGAATCTATGAAAAGCCTCCAATCATTTGGATTGTGCTCTACATCAAACAACTTGAGTAGGCCAGGCACATCACAACAATAAACTAAATTTTCTTCTTGTGCAAAATATGGAAGAAACTCCTTTTCTCTCTTCCTATACCAATAAAAGCTCGTTTTAGGTCCTAGCAAGTTTTTTTCTTTTAATCTTGAGCCGAGTAATTCCGCGGCATCTTTCGGAAGATTGAGATCTCTTATTAAATCATTCAATTCACATTGAGAAAATAGTTGAGGTACTTCGTTGCACTCATACTCATCGTCAGAGTCTGAAGTGTATTCTACAGCCTCTTGAACATGTGCTAATGATGAGCCGGCAGTATGGTATAACTCTTGGTCATCGGGATCTTTGTAGGTAGGTAAATTCACAGAACGAACATTGGCATAAGTTACTTCTTTTTTATTTTTAGCATTGAATCCTTTTATGCGTGAACAGCAAAAGAAGCAATCGTCGATATGATTTTGTGGTTCCATCCAAATCATTGGAGTCTTCAAACTAAAAGAATGTGTTTTTCCGTTTGAAAATTTACGAAGTTCACGTACACAAGTTGAACACATTTTATGAGGCACCCATTTCTTGTCTTGGTTTTTTATCTTAATTTTAAAATATCTTTCATACAGCTGTTCGATAGATTTAGAAATAGTTTGTTGTTGTTTCCGTATTACATAATTTCCACATATATAGCAGAAGTTATCTGGAGAATTAACACATTTTCGAGGAGCCATTTGTAACGCTTTTTTTACTTTAACCACACAAAA
Organism: Thereva unica; assembly: GCA_949987705.1. Lineage (NCBI taxonomy): Eukaryota > Metazoa > Arthropoda > Insecta > Diptera > Therevidae > Thereva > Thereva unica. The sequence continues at coordinate 9,082 of CATLJY010000343.1, read as the reverse complement.
ATCACAAAAATATATTAGCACAGTCGACACACCAATGTCTAAATATACTCACAATCAAGATAGACAACGACTGGTGAGGGTAGATGAATATTTAAATGTTAAAAGTTCTATTAAACCATACCGCTAACAAAGGAATTGGACGTTAACTCTAGTAATACTAAGAAATTTGAAAAAACCCTTTTTCTGAGAAAATTGGCGTGATAGAATTTTTTAAATATTTTTTTCAGAGTTAACTAACTATTACCAACGGAAATTATTACTCAATTTTTTTAGGGGAAAACCATCGCAGGCCTGTGTTATTTGAGTGCAGAAAGAAATTGCGACGTGATAGAATATTTCTGCTGATACTTAAGCACAGAGTACTGAACATACAGAGGGAACAACAGGAACAATGGGTTACGACGTCCAAAATGGGTCACAAGTCGTAACCCATCCGAGCTTTTTGTTTTCTTTGAGAGCGAAACTCATCATGACTCTCTCTTCAAGTTTTTCACTGCTAAGCAGGATGTGTGTGCGCAATAACTTTTTGGTGTGGTAGTATAGTAATGAACTGAAATAGAATCTTTGCAAAGGAAAAGAATATTTTTCTACCTGCGATTGTGATAATAAAATGAAATGGGCCTTATATTGTTTTTAGATAACTAACTTTTTTTCGTAAACGAACGATTAGGCTGGCGCACTAAAAATATAAAAAACAATTAAAATATTAAAATTGCTAGTAAGATTTTTTGGGAGTTTAGATGATATAAAAAATTAAGAATTGTAAAATGATTGGAAAATTTTTAATTTTTAAAGATTAATGTGTATTTAAATTATCAACTTTACGAAAAAAAGTTATATTACATTTCTAGTTCTAAATCCGTCCAAAAATATTACAAAATTGTTACAATTTTAATTTTCGTTTTGTTATAAAATAACTGTTTATAATAATATATCCCTTATGGTACCAGGATATACCTTGGCAACTCAACGTTTCCTAACACAATTATAAAAATACTATCCTAATATAGAAAATTTATCCTGTGACGCGATGACGCGGTCGAAATTTCCTTTGCTGCCTGCTCTAATAGTGGAACCAGGTGGTTTATTTATTAAATTTACACGTTATATCAAAAACAAATATGTTTCCACTTTGTTTGAAACTCCTAATTTTTCAATTTTTTTGGGAGTTACTTGGAATATTTGACATTTTTGTTAGTTGCATCGTATTCATGCATTTTAAGCACACTTTTCTTTGAACTGGCCTGATGTTTTGAACACCACTTGGGAGCCGTGACACCACTTGCTGTCAAAATTTGGGGGACTCGTTCCCAAAGGGCTTACTGGAACAAAAATACATCTAGTCCAATCTATCGAACTTACTTTACAAAATTTTCCAAGATCCAACATTCAAAAACAAATATCTCTTAAATGGTAAATTTTATCGCAAAAATAATTACAATAACAACTGTAGATCATGCAATTTTTTCACAAACGATAGTATATACTCCTTCGAATTTATATTTTGCGAGTTTATATTTTGCATAGTATATAACACCACCGTAGGCGCATTTTAAAACGTAGGCACAACCCACGATTTGTTGTGATCAAACAAGCACAACTATATTTTGCATATACGGCAAGAACAAAGAGGATAAGAGGGAAATATGGAGGGCATACAGTACACCAAGCTATTTATTAATCGTTATTAGCAATGTTTCTGTCTTTTCTGGTATAGCACTTTTGCATAGGTTTTGATTTAATGGAATTTCTTGCGACCGTTCACTAAACCCCTTCCCAAAAATTTTGATATGAGCTTTACCCAAATCAAAAAGAAGTTGTCAAGGCGAATGTAAGACCCCGGATTAGTACTGTTTATGTAATTTTTACTATTTAAAAGGGACTCATTTTTAAGTCCAAGCCATTCTCCTTGTTTTAATAAATATTCTTGCAATTATTACAATGTTCAACCTTTGTTTTGAATATATGTATTAGTTTATAGAAGCCTCATCTGAGAAATTATTTTTTAACACTATTTCTACCACGATTTTGTGTGTACCTATTTTGACCATACGGTCTTTTCAATCTTTGTAACAAGAAAAAACAGTAATCATAAAAACAGCACTGTAAAGAAACCTTTTCCTTATTTAATATCACAGTTTTTACAAATCAATGGTTTCTCTACTAAGCATTTTCCACACGCATACTTTGGAAAGTGTCTTTCGACACGTGTCGTGTCTTGGTAGAAATAGTGCTTAAACAACGGTATCAAGTGCCTCTTCTAAATACCAGTACTTTCATTAAAATTTTCATTATCGACTTACAAAGAAAGTAAGTCCTTGACAAGAACACCCCCTACGTTTGTTTAACATTGATTATAATTCACAGCATCTAACAAAGTAAAATCTTCATCTTCATAAGATAAGGATTTAAACGTCCGGACCACTGTCCTTATAGGTCTGGTCTATAATGGACTCCGACCGGCTTGTCCTTTTCAACTTAGTGTTGGAGAAAATAATCCAGGGGTGACATTAAAGGGCAGAATCCTCCACCAATACTGATGGCTTATGACACTGACACCATCGGAAGACCATCAAAAACAGTATAAGTAGCTTTCACCCAGATTGAACCGGCGGCACGAAAGCTGGGAATACAAATCAACGAAAGCTAAACAAAGTATATGGTGGCCTCGTCTGCAAGAACACCTAACATTGGTCCCACAATCAAGGTAGAGGAATACGATTTTGAAGTGGTAAAAGAATTTACCTACCTTAAGTCAATAGTAGCAGCCGACTAAAGCATGGTACTAGAAATACGCGCACGGCTTCTAAAAGCCAACAAAACCTACTGCAGTCTGTCAAGGCTCTTCAAGTCCAAGCACTCTCACCTCTTAACCTTGTTCGACAGTAACTTCCTTCGGAAAATTGTTGTGAAGAAGATACAACCCCAAATTGTACTAAATATATAAAGAACCTGCCCAAACTTCCTGTTCCTCCAAAGGCCAGAGCGAATAGGATTACAAGACCTAGGAAGAGATATAAAGGTGACATAAAAATGAGCTTACTCACAATTGGGTTACCAACTAGAACACAGAGATACAGGGCCAAGATCATTGAACGAAAGTTCTTGAGGAGGCCTAGGCTCACAGACGGCTGTAGTGCCAATGATGATGGAGATAAAGGACAATTCCGAAAATTTTACAACGACGAGATCTACGAGCGTTATAGCGACATAGATGTTGTGGAGAAATCAAAGCGCGGTAGGTCCCGGTGGACAGGGTATCTAGCTCTTATGAGTGAAGATGGACAGGATCGGAAAGTTCTCTACGGTAACATCTATGAGGGCGATAGCGGGGGAAACCCAACGTTCGCTGGAAGGATGGCTGGATAGAATCGGGATTGGTGGCGAGAATAGTTGCGAGAAGGCGGGACGGTAAAGCGATTGTAGAGCCGTTAAATAAGAAGAAGTCATTAATGGATGGATGCATACATCGCATAAACCGTATTCACTTAACGACCTCGTATTAACCACATATGAACGACCATCTACCAGAGAAAGTCATAAGCTTCAACCAATTCAATTTACAGGACCATATCAAATCAAAAATGTTTTGGTAACGACCTGCTGCTGATGAGCTTGCAGACAGGGAAACGAAGTGGAAAGCACACCCCACTTAACCCGGATGGGAATGCCCTTGCCTCCTACAAATAAGCTGGGAGGAAAATCAGCTTGGCTCGAGCTGGGTTGAGTTGGATCACAGCAACGGTGTGGCGCACTCTTCATGCAATGTGGCCAACTTTGGACGCAAAGCGTTCAACATCTCTTGTTCAGTTGAACCAAAAAGGAGGTAAGCCATATAGTAAAGGTGCTGACCGGTCACTGTACCTTTGCCCCGCACGCCGAAAGATTAGAACTTCCCCACAACGACTTATGAAGAAGTTGTGGTAATGAATAAGAAGAAGAAACTGTCTCCCATATTCTCTGTAAATGTCCCGCCCTCGGAAGAAAAAGAGGACCTTCCTTGGCTCACCCTTCCTTAATGGATTAAGCGAGCTGCAAAATATTGGTGCTCCTAACCTCTGTCGCTTTATCAAAAGATTTTCATTTTAACCTGACCTAACGACCACTTCAGTGCCGGGATGGCGAGCGCTGTCTCCAAAGAAGAAGACAACTTACTTTGTATGAATCATCGTTGCTGGTTGGTCAGCTGATGGGATTCATCAAATAATAAAACTGGTATCGCAATTTTTGTAATTAGGTTTGATAGTAAGTTAGTTAGTCATCTTTAGCCCTGGTTTTAAAAATCCGCACCATATAATTGTAGGTCTTTGTCGGTTAAAAATGTATGCTACAATAGTTTCCTTCCATTTATTGTAAACATTTAATGAAGTTTAATTTTTATAAAAACTATATATCTCAAAAATCAATAGTTTTCGAGCTAATCATAAAAAACTAAATTTTATCCCTTTTAACCCCCCTAAAAAACCACACCAGGTGAAATTTACATTACATAGCCTCTCGTACATCATAACAAAGATGCCCACAACAATTCTGCTTTATCAGTTATAAATAAAATCAAACTAAGTACTCTCACATTTTAAAATAATAAAAAATATATAAAATAATAAAATAAAAAAAAAATAATAAAAAGCCAATATCCCCGAAAATATTCCTAGGTTAAACCAGAAAGGTAGATTTCTTATGCTATCCACCAAAATTTAATTTTGTTCATGGGCAGAAAACTTTGTTTTTTTCTTCGTACGTGCATAAATGAAAAAAAAAACACTCATAGCAGATGTTTGGGACTAGAAAAAACCTCCCCCCCTTTCGAATTTCCCTTACCGCACCGGAATGCTCCTATCAACTTTCTCCATAATAATATGCTGGCACATTATTTATATGTATGTGTGTAAGGTAAGACCCTCTGCCCGGCGCTTGTTGCTGCGTCAACGAAGTCGTGAGAAAAAGTTAAATTGGACAGAATTTTCTCTCTTCAAATTTGATATTGTCTCTCACAAAAGCTTGCCAAAAGCTTTACTTCAAAATAATTTGATAACACATTTTGTTCTTCGTTGTTCCCTCTGTATATTAAGTACTCTGGGCTTTAAGGTTTAAGGAAGGTAGGTTAACATATTTATATACATTTTTTTCGGGGTATAAAAAAAAGTTTAAATTTGTAAACTAGTGTAATTTATTAAAGTATTGATATTTTATAGCATTTAGTGGAGTCGTCTTCCAAATATTAGGTTTGAGGAACTTTCAATTTAGTGGAAAATCTAGTGACTTTTGGCGAAGAGAAAACTATTTTAGTGATTTTCTGGTGGTTTTAAAGGTCGCATCTAGTGGTTTCTCATGGAAAGGGCTGGCAACGCTGCACGCCACTTCAAATCACCAATTTTTGACACAACGATAACGTATGCCGTCGATTGTTCTACAAATTTAAATAAAAATGGTCCGATGATGGTTTTTCAGCACACTATGGCCCAAACAGTGTCTTTCTCGTCGTACAATGATGTTTCGTGAATGGCGTGTGGGTTCTCTTTTCCCCAAATTCGACAGTTTTGGTTATTGACTCCACCAGAGAGTGTGAAATGAGCTTCGTTCGTCTACAAAATTTTGCCCATACACAGTTTTCACAATTGAACGATTGCTTTCAATGTAAACCGCTACAATTGCAGCGCGTTCGTTCGGTGTGTACTGACTCATAGCTAAAATGGTACTGAACAACGTTTCAGAATCGTCTGAAAAACTACTACACTTATACATGCATTTTTTTGACTATACGTTAGATCACTTAGTTTAACAAAATAAAATATTTAATAAATCAACAAAGGTGTGTTTTCGTACTAGAATGAATGAACTGAATATTAAACAGGCAAGCGATCTACACCTCTTGGCCAATACACCCTTGTCGTGGTGGTGTGGTGATAAACAAAGTGGCACCACAAAAAACTGGTGGCAGCGGTGGGATATCCGTTGTAATGAAACTGGCTGCTAAGTTTACCGAAAAAATGCTGCATAATATTTTCACATTAATTTGAATAAAAATATTATAAGTAGGTGACTTGGCCGTACAAAGATACTAAAATTAAACTTCTCATACATTCAATTCGAATTCGGCCTTAAAGTATTCATTTTGAATGATATCATTCCCCTCTCAACGTGGAAGTGCACCAGTAAATCTCATCATCCTTAACATCATGAAATTTTCGGGAGCGCAGCATTTATGCTTGGCACCCTTAAGCTCTTCCAAATGTTCATAGTATATGTTGTATGTTCTATGATAATACTCTAAAATTGAATTGTTAATCGACTTCAGGTCTTAGCGTCAGCTTAAAATGTCACAAGGCACTCATTACACAACTAATTACACAGCTCCTTCAAAATTAATCTGTCTGAGTATTTACTAACTTGAATATGAAAGGACCCAGTAACAACCTGAGAAAGCATCCTTATCTCTACATAAATACCGAAAAGAAAGGAATATAATGATCCATAGCTGCCGTGTCTCTCAAGATGCTTTACCACAGCCAAAATTTCCTGCCTTCTCGCAAGCCAAGATGAGTTTGCTGGTTGCCGGGGAATTTAGCAAATTGCTTTCTTCCCGTAAGTAACTCAGAATCAAATTGCTTCGGTGATGCCTGGTGGCTGGCTTAGAAGACACTGAATTGCAGGATGTTATGATAAAAATAAAAATGAACATCTATAGCCAACCGTGTTTCCCGGGCATGTTTCAAGATATTTCTGACATTTATCTATGAAAGGCTTCAACGAGGCGCAGAGAATAGGCTCTTAAGGATATTTGATACTTAAGGTTTTTTTGTCAGTTTTTTCCTGTTCACAATTATAGTTTACAAGTATTTTCTCGCTTCGTTGAAGTTGAAATGTTGTTATTAGTCATGCCGTATCTGTCTTTAAGTCCTGAAGATTGCACTTTAATGCCCATTCTTTTTTAAAATGTTGCTAAGATCCTTAATTGTACTCAACCTTCATTTACTCTGCACTATGCAACATTCTTCTCTCCTTTTCCTCATAGCAAAACCACCAAGACACTACCTTGATTAAGTGGCTTTCTCCAAAGTAGCACCAAGAAAACACTAGTCAACGTATATTTCAGTGAATCTACAAGTATTTCAACTTCAGAATCCTGTCAAGTTGAATTAGGCCAACAGCACACGAAACGGAACCACACACATTTACTTTCATGAGCATGAGGTCTTCATGCAAGGACACCGAATTACACGAAACTCTCCCGGCACCATATATAACAACAAATCTTTATCCTGTATGGAAGGTACTTGTCCTTGCATGTAGTGAAACTCAGAAACGAAATGTTGCTTTGCTTAAATGGCTCTAAAGTTTCTCTTGATAATTTATTAGTATTATTCGACTAGAAAGCAGTGTTTCCTCGGGGAGACTTCCAACTAGCAGAATATTGCACCTACATGAACATCCACCAGGTAATACATTACTGGCTCTTGGACTTCTGAGTCGTTTCCACTGAGGAACACGAATTTGTCGTTATTGCAGACAGCATGTAGCCGAAAACATTGAATGAAATGGAGTTCAAATTGCATTTTAAAGTGCAATTTTATTGAATTTGAAGGTGCAATGTGTACAGGAGAATCAAGCAAACTATGTATGTGGAAGTTTTTGATATGAATATGGGCAATAACTGGTAATGACTGGGGCTGAGTTGATTTATTTATCATCTACAGAAGCTGTTGTGTCTATTCATTTGTGTTTTAAGTGGCTTGGATTGGAATATTGAAATTCATACTGCATGTTCACATTCATCTCTGTCAAAAAGGCTTCCTTCCTCCTTAAAGCTACAGAAGTATTTGATATTTCTTGGATTAAAAACTGTTTTTAATTAAGAACATGATCTGAATATTTTACTTTGTAATAATTCATCGTTAAGTGGTCGGCAATAAAAGGAAGGGTGGAGTAATATGTACTATACAAAAGTATGAACGTGCTATAACTATTCTGGACTGACGAAAGTGGATCATAAAGTCGACAAGGTAACCACTAGATATTGTTTTTCTTGGGGTAATACATTCCCTTAAAAGGATAATACAATGAATTAGAAGCACTTTAAAGAAAAATTGATATAAACTTAAAAAAAAAACTTCGCATATATGTCGACTGGATACGAAGTAATAGAAGAGTCGCGTGACTCCCGAAAGAAGCGATACTTTTACGCATGTAAATAAGAATAAGAATATATGGATGCTAATATTTGAGAGGTTTCCAAATGTAAATTTGTATTTTGTATATAAATTATATGTTTCTTAACGGTGTGTTTTTACGGCCTCCGGTAGTTAGCCCAACGCCCTACTCTCCTACGGTTGGGCTAGCTGTAGTGAATTTCAATAACATCTGTTAAATACATAATGCATAACACTTAAGTCATGTAGTATATCTTTTGCAGCCTTTTTGTATTCGACATAAACTTCTTTTGCTGCCAAAAAGCACCGCTTATCTAAGTAATTGTACAGTCTGTGTTGCTATTGATGAACTTGTCTGGACTGACGTCTTCCTTTCACCTATTGTTGGGCCAGGTTATTAAGTATTGGGGCGAGTTCATCCCTTGTCTAAGAACTTGTCGTACTTGGAACCCTTCTGTTACATTTTTTAGATCTTTTTGTAGGCAAAACATTTTTTTTCATCTACATGATTATACCAAACATTATTGCCTACAAAATTAATATTTCAAAAAAAAAAAAAAAAAAAAAAAAAATCGTTTTGAGAGGACCTTTTGTAGTCAATTTGTATTGACTGATCAAAAAAAAAATCGACCGTTGAATAACTTTCAAAGGAACTGGTCAACATTTTTCTAACAACTAAGTTTAGAGCGTTTCACAACACTTGGAATTACATAAAACTACCAAAAACCTTCACTCCGAAACCAAACACGACGTACTTGACTGCCACACTGAGATCTAGTTGCGGTAATAATGAGCTCCAAGCTACTGGAGTGATACAGATGGGCTTTATAGAAGGCGTAACGTAACCTAACATAGGGTCATAGATGAGAGAAAGTTAATTGCCTAGCCAATCACGACAGCTATGCGAGCATCTCGGGGTTTGTAAATGGTAT